>PVKM010037112.1:0-14575 GCA_004027735.1 Carollia perspicillata | reverse complement strand
TGCAACTGTTACGTAGTGAGGGGTGGAGCTTTAGGTGTTCACCAGGGCAGGGCAACCAAGTTTCTGGGTTGTGATGCTGTATGGAGGGCAGGATCAGAGAGGGAACAATGGCGCTTCCTCCGCTCTCTCTTGGATTTCAGTCCTTTCTGCCTCTTCCCACAAGCAAATTGGGCCCTTCTGGTGCTGGTTCCCCAGTGGGTGGGCTTGTGTACATTCTAGGACCCTGGGGGTCTCTCCAACGAACTCTCCTGTGAGTCTGGGAGTCTCCCCCAGCACCTCAGCCCCCACAAGTGTTTTCAATCAGTGCTTTGAGGCTTTAATTCCCGGTGCTAGTGCCCTGGGTTGTGCGATCTGTCTCACTGCCCTTTTTTGCTTGGTTCATCTGTGAGCGGATGTGTGACTGTGGTCAGCCAGCCGCCTTGCGTGCCTCACTGGGTCTGCTCTTGGCCACCCCGTGCCCGGGTCTGCCAGCCACCGCTTTTTCCTGCCATGACCCCTCTCTGCCAGCCGCCGACTCCGCCCCTCTTACCGCTTGAATGGTCATCATACTTCCATACAGTTCAATTTTCTGTCAGTTCTGGTTGGTTTTTTTTGTTGTTGTTGTTTCTAAGTTTTTTTTGTCCTTTATTTTGGTTGTGCGAGGAGACACAGTGTGCCTACCTATGCCTCCATCTTGGCCAGAAGTCTATATCCAAGCATGGATTTCTCGATTACCTCTTTAATGTTATGTCTGAGCCTCTGCCTCTAATTCATCAACCTTCCTTCTCTCTCTCCTCCTACTGAGACGCTACTTTCAGGCAAATATTCCTCTATACATGTTTTACACTGTGAGACTCAAGCTGTTTCATTACCTCACTCAGGCCAAAAAGATAACCAAAAGGAGATTTAAAAGGCTTTCCAGGTATTGGTTTCTTTACAGGATTTGAGATTTTCAGATTTTTTTAAATTCTCTAAAGTATTGACTGATAGTAGATTAGGTAAAGGATTATAATTAAAAAAACAAACAAAAAGTGAACCTTTCAAATGAGACCTCTATAAAGAGAACAGTGAGTAGTTGCTGAGGTCTAAGGAAAACTGGCCATGTGGTTTCGAGTCTGAGTTCACCTGTGTGCTATCCAAGGTTGCACGTTCAGGAAGGCCATGCTATTGAGTGACAAGAGGTGGCCAGGTAGAATGTCTGCATTTCCGTGTGGACCTCCAGTGCTGCGCCAGGGACGATGAGGATGCCACCATGGAGAGCAGACAGGAAAACCTGCAGAGGGAGTTCCCACGTTACCATCCTGTCTAGTCATTAAGACTTAACTCAGAAGAGAATGGAAGGGCTTGGCTGATTAGAGGAGAGAGAAGAGGGCCTACGTGATCTCCTGCTCAAAACGTTTAGTACTGTGAACACCGTCTGAAAGGAAGAGCTCAGACACAGTCCAATCTCCAAGCCCATATTTTACCTGAAAAACCTAGGTGGAGGACAAGAAACAGCTTTTCCCCTAGTCCTGATTGGAATTGTCCAGCCAGAGAACTCCCTCAGGTGCCTTATTAAGCTCATTAAAGAGTTATATCTCAGTGTATGATAAAAAGTTCTATTTTGCCACCCCAACCTGACTAAATGAATACTCTCCCTGCACCCTCCTCCTATTGTACATGAGCATGGCTTGCAGAGGGAAGGGAAGGAAGTGGGCTTTGCTCTGCAGAGGATCACGGTGGGTGTCATGGTACCTACGGAGGTGAGGGCTTGTCATCCTGTCAGATGTATTTGCAAGTTCCGCCTCCTCATTAGAACTCCCCTCCCTTTAATCCCCCAGGGTCTGTGTTGTGGGATGGGGGCCCAGAATTGCATACCCTATTTAACTTAACCTTGAACAGCTCCTCCTCTAGAATGCATCGCCCACATTTCCAGGCAGAATGAAGGGCACTTTCTATGTGCTTGGAGTTTCTTTTTAATAGTAAACCTCTTAACACAGTGTTAGTATGTGTTTACTTCACACAGAATCCCTGTGACTCAAGGAATGTTCTTCTTGACTCTCCACGCCCAGGGTCTACCTTGGCATTTGGTACTTAGTAGGCACTGAAAAGAGGCTTATTGGCCATGGAATGGAGACCACCAAGGGTGACCCTAATATAAACTGTGACTCTGGATGATAATAATGACATGCCATTGTAGGTTCATAGATTTTTAACAAATGTCCCACTCTGTTGGAAGAATATTGATGATGGGGAAAACTGCACGTGGGGGCAGGGGTTGTATGGGAAATCTCGGTGCGTTTTGCTGTGGGCCTAAAACTGCTCTAAAAATTAAAGTCTGTTTGTTTTGAATGAATAGATAGTTGTTACGAGTTGGAAATACTCTCAGCAGAAAGCATTATGCTATGTATTGTAGTGACAATGTTATATAACTTTTTCTTTGCTTTGTGTTTATTTTTGCAGGGCGTGAAGAAGTTTGATGTGCCCTGTGGAGGGCGAGACTGCAGTGGGGGTTGCCAGTGCTACCCTGAGAAAGGAGGGCGGGTAAGTCATCGCATCGCAATGAACATTGTTTCCTTATACTCCCATTGTAAATGAAAGTGCCTGTAATTGCCTGATCAGGTGGACTGCACAGTTCCCTAAGAAATATAATACAGACATGTTCTTTCTCTACTGGACCAAACAATAATATAACACAAAATTGAATCAATTTATACTGCTTTCTTAATAAGTTAAGAATAATGCAAACTGTCTTAAGCATCTTTTCTCTTATTGTTATGAATGTGTATGCCTGTATATGTATATATAATGCAACTGTGTTTTCTACTTATACATAAATATAGGTTTTATAAAAGTATTACATAGAGAAAACATGGTTGCATTCATACTACAATATAGATGTTCAAACTAGAAGGCACCAGCCTCATACCACTGAGAATCATTCTAATTTTTTAAATTATTCTTCTCATTTCCTGAATGCCCTTTATGTAACCCATTTCATAGATAAGAGGAGAAAGGTCACCCCAAATTATAACAGCTGGTAGAATTTGAACTGATATGGGGTTCAATATGTTTAGTCAGAGTGACCTCTCATTCTGTTTCCTCCAAAGCTGATGTTTGAGTCTTGGCATTACTGATCTTAAAAAAAGATACTGTTTATACAGAGTCCAGCACAAATAATGCCCCTTTTTTATTACAAAATCATAAGCATATAATTCTGAAGCATAACAATATCATACTCAAGCATACCCTATGACATTTTAAAGGAAACATTCAAATTAAAACTATAAATTATTCCACCCATATTATTACCCTACCAACCACATTCAGGCAGGCCTTACTTCTGCAAGACCCTGTATATATGTTTTAGTCCATGTTGGTGTGTGGCAGTATTTTGCTTTATGACAAGGTCTTTTGAGTCTTTATGCCTTGGAATCATTCATTTTCCTCTAGGACACATGCTTTTCCAATGCCAGGATGTTAGAGGCAATTGCAAATTCTTGTCCGTATTGCACAGTCTTTGGAAACAGAAATTACTGCAGTCCTCAGGTATTCTGATGAGTTTCACCAGCATGAATCCTGAACTCAGTTCCTAAAGTAGCCATTCCCCATCTCCACCCCCTGGGAGGAAGGACCATCTCATTGGAGCTTGGGCTCTGTGGTTGGATGTTACTGCATTCATCCTTCCTGAGCCTCCTCCCAAAATCAAATAAGTCAGCAGTCTCCAACCTTCTTGGCTCCAGGGACCCATTTCGTAGAAGACAGTTTCTCCTTGTACCAGTGGTTGTGGGGTTGCAGGGCAGGTGCTGGACAGGAGATGGAGCTCAGGCAGTAATGCAAGTGAAGCTTCCCTGCTTTGCCTGCCGCTCTCCTCCTGCTGGGCATCCTGGTTTCTAACAGACCATGGACCAGCATCAGTCCATGGCGCGGGATTTCCCTAAGTAAGTAAATTAAGTAAATTTACAATAAGGGAACCCTTTTATAAATGTGGCAGTTGTATTTAATAACATGTGACTGATCACTTTTTAATAGCAACGGTCACAGTGAGAAGCTTCTTGCCACTAGATCAAAGCTTCCATCTCCACGTGCTGTGTTCCTCATGAGTTGTAATCCTCAAAACAGTTTGTTGTTGTCATCGTCTTACCAATGGGCTCCTCTCTTTGAGAGTGGGGACTTTATACTGTAGGACTTTCTAGCTGAAGTTCCTTTATCAGCATTTAACAAGGATATGTACTTTTTAAATATATAAAAGCTATTCCATGAGATTTAAAATGCCCCTGGGGCCCTTTGTTATACATTTCCCCAGTGATGCTTCTGGAGCAGGGATGGAAGCGTCTGACTGCAGAGCTCTCCCCACCCTAAGCACTTGCTGGCCTTATATGGGCTCAGGGAAGATAAATTAGTGGTGTACAAACATCTGGGAGACTCGCCTGTGTGGGAGGGAGTTTGGATCTAGAGGGACTCTACATTCTTCTGCATGTGATCAGCCAGACAGGCCCCGAACAAACTGAGGAGGTTACTGGGTCCACACTTTTCACTTTGTACAATTATTTACTTAATCTAGAACCAATGTATTAACATTTCCCATGGTGCTTTTACAAGAATTTTGTTCTTCAATAAAGCTTGCTCATTCTGATTATTTTGATAGATAATACACCTGCATAGCAATATACTCTTATAAAAATGCCAAAGGTCTTTTCAAAGAGGTTATTAAAAGGAAGGCTTATAAGGGTCTCTAGGTCTCTCTAATTAATAGCAAATTTACAGTACAGGCATTGAAACCTTTTCATGTCCCATTGTCCCTAATTAAAAAATACCTTGAACCTGTTCCTGTACATTGACAAGTGCAGTAGAAACACGACACCTTCTGGTTGACGTCATGAATGTGAGCACTCCATAACCGGTGTGGGCTTGGCTTGCCTGTGTTCAGGCAGGCTATGAGTACTGATCGAATTGAGTGGAGATTTGGCAGTTGTCTGAGTAGTTTGGTTAAGAGACAGAGCCAAATGATACCCCGCTGTGGGGCCTGGCCTACAGGACCCACTGTCCGCGGTGTTCAGATGGCTGTTCTCTTCACACTGCACAGTGGTCCACACGGCCGTCAGTGCTGCACCGGGGCGTGCACTGCCATTGGCCCACACAGATCCAGGTTGGTTGGTTTTTACCCATTGTGCCCAATTGATTCAAATATACTATTGAATATTCATCAACAAGATGATGGAAATGACTCGTGGTGAAAGTTAAGAGAAAAACCTACTGAGGAGAGATAATTGATGCCCTTTATCATTTTCCGTGGGGTAAACCTAGTATATTACTGAATATATGTATTGTTAGGACAATTGCATATACTTCATTAAATCATTTATTAAGATATAGTGTTAATTTCAGTTCTACAAACCTGGCATATGTATATTAAATATTTGATGATTAACAAATTTACCTAAATGTGTTCCTGTCGAAAGCAGGGCTATTTTTGCCCTACTTGTGTCTTGATAGTATATTTTTTAAGTAATGTAATGCATAAAAATAGCAGTTGGATGGGTTTTGCTGTTCAGGGAGCTATGTGCAGAGTTTGTTCTTTCCCACAGCTTCCCCTGGGGTCCCTTGCTGTATATTTTCCCCATGGTGCTACTGTAGCGGTGATGACAATGCCTGGCTGCAAAATCCTCCCTTCCCCAGGCAGTCAGCTAGCTCAGCCTTATATGGGCATGGGGTAGAGTTCATTCGTTCCTTGCCATGGTGACAGCCAACATCAGAAACTGTACGTTACTGGATAACTTTTGGACTGTAAGCAAAAATTACAAATATACTATGGATTCCAATTCCAAATGAATTCTCATGTTACTGAATGAATAAGCTCTGTGTAAAATGTGTCGTGCCTGATTCTCCACCCCTGAGGAAGTTGGCAGTGGACTGTCCCAGAGAGAGAATAGTTTCTCACAGGCAGAACTACACACAGCCCCGTGGACAATTCTGGTAAGCCAGTAGCTGGAGTACAGAGAGGCGAGAACCGTGGCCCAGCTGTCTGTGTGCTCCCTGGTCAGAGCCGGGTGATCTAGCCTAAGTCCTCTCACTCCCACAGGAGGGTAGAAGGAGATTGACATCGGGGGTAAATGGCTTATTTCAGTCTGGGTCCAGAACAAAATTCAAGCTTTCAGACTTTTTGATGAGTTCTTTTTCCAATGCGTTATTCTTTTGTCTACGTACTCCTCTTGCCAGATGTTGACCTATAGGAAGGGGATTCTCCAAGGTGGTGGGAAGGGAAACAGGTAGAGATGAAAAGATCTCTCCAAGCTGAGATGTAGCCTTGCTGATAATAGTATCTCCTATTGTGTACAGCTAATCATAAACCTTACCCTTAAATGTGTATAACCAAGATTTCAAAATAAAACTGAATTTTATCTGAAATGGCTCAATATAAATCTGAAAACTGGTAGACCATTGTGATGGTACAGAGAGAGATTCAGTTCAGAATGTACACTGTATACTGTGTATAATGGATAATTCCCGTAGGTTTCCATAAGCAATGTGGCCATCTATCTCAGTTATTTGAAGGTACTTGCTTGTGTTGAATAAAACCCCCAGTGCTGCTGTGGCTCTTTTCAAACCTGCTGCTTTTTTCCAGGCAGACACTTTTTAATGGTATGCTCAGCATACTTAACGGAAGTCATCTCTAATATGTAATGCACTATCACAGCCCAAAAGAGGCAAAAAATTATTCAGAAACAGCAGAAACACTGCCTGGCTTCCAGGTTCTTGTAACCCTTGCCTACACATAGCTCTCAATCACTTTCAAAAGCGTGTGGGTATTTTTAGTGTGCCTTGGGAACAACAGTGGTTCTGGCATATCCAGTGCCACAGTAGCTGAAACAACTTGATCACTTAGATATTTTCTTTAGGGAAAATAGTATATCAGCAAATTTAAACATGCCCACCTAACTTGTACATCATATATAGTGATGCATTTTTAAAAAGTGGTATTTCCTTTTATGTCTGCCATCATTGGAAGAACCCAGCCTCCTTTTGGCAATGGAATTTCATATTTCTTCCGCACTCAAATATGTATTTTTTATCGTCTATGTGCAAGACACTTGTCTAAGCAAGCAGTGGGAAGGATGCCCTGAACAGCAAAGGCCCTGAGATAAAAGTGTTCCTGGTGTGTTTAAGAGACAGGAGGAAACCAGAGTGATGCCTGCCGGGCAAGGAAAGAGAGACTTATGGAAGGTGAGGTTAAAGAAAGAAGGTCAGGACAGCGAGAATATTCTGTAAGAGTCTTGGAGACCATCTGACTAAGTGAGGTGAAAAGCTGTTTGGGAGACTTATTTAGAAAAGTTATGTGATTTAACTTATTCAACTTGCAGAGATCTCCATGCAGGGAAGGTGTGAGGTTCATATTTTGATGATTCATGTACTTAGGGTCTAGCTCTAGTCAAAGAAAATGCCATGAGACTTGGCTCCTAGCAAAGACTAAGTAATTGGCTACTAAAATTTAAAAGCAAGTGTATTCATTCAACAGATATTTATTGTATGTCTCTCATGATGTAAGCTCTGTCTAGGCACAAAGAATATAGAAGTAAGCAAAGCAGTCAGTACCCCTAATCTTTTGGAGCTGATATTCTAGTGCTGTGCTCACCAAAAGAATTTTCTGAGAAGATAGGAATATTCTTTACAAGGGAAGACCAAAAAAAACATAATCTATTTTTTTAATTGTGTATTTATTCTTACATGTTTAAACTTCAGTCACCTTCAAAGTACTCTCCATCTGATGTAGTACACCTATTGAGATTTTTTTTCAACTGCTCAAAACAGTTTTTGAACTCGTCGATTTTAATGCCTTTTAGTGCTTTTTCCATTTTTTGTTGCACCTCTTCTACATCGGCAAAACATTTCCCTTTAAGGACTTTTTCCATCTGGGGAAACAAAAAAATGTCACTGGGACAACATTGGGTGAATAGGGAGGGTGGGACATAGGGGTCATGCCATTGTTTGGCCAAAAACTGCTGAATACTCAGTGCAGTGTGGGCAGGTGTGCTTGTAAATCACCCATCATGAAATGGGCAAATACATTGAAAGAGTGAGTCTTCCAAAAAAATTCACTGAAGCTGAACACAGCCTCTCCCAACACTGCCAGCTGGTGCACTGATTCGGATGGGTCACCTAGCAGGGGAAGCCTGTACTATGAGGGGCCTGCCCTCCAGAAGACAATTCTGTTTGGGGGGTGTTGTCCCTTATGTATTCTTTATCATAGCTATTTGGGCATTTGAAGTGTGGCTAATAAAATGGACAAGCTGTGGACTTCCGGCCAAGATGGAGGCATAGATGGAAACGCTGAACCTCCTCACACAACCAAGATTAAAGTCAACAAAGATTTATAAACAATAACACAACCAGAACACAGAAAATGGAACTACAGAAGTCCGACAACCATTCAACCAGACCAGTAAGAGGGGCGGAATCAGCAGTCGGTGGAGAGGGAATGCAGTAGGAAAAGGCAGTGTTTCACAGACCCAGGAGCACTGGGGAGTGTAGGTGGCATGGAGCTTGCAGACCCCAGACATGGGGAGGACACGAGCGAAGCACTTAGGGCAGTTGGCCAACCACGGACACACATTCACACACAGATAAACTAGGCGCTTGTGGGAGGCAGCAGAGGGGACGCAAATCCAAGAGAGCATGGAACAGGTACCATTGTTCCTTCTCTGACCCCGCCCCCACAGATAGCATCACAACCCTACAACTAGGTTGCCCCACCCTGGTAAACACCTAAGGCTCCGCCACCCCTACGTAACAGGCACCACCTGACCAAACATGACTCAAACAGAAGAACAGCTCAGAGCCCCAGAGCCAATACTTTTAAGCGACCAAGAGATAGCCAACCTATCAGATGCACAGTTCAAATCACTCACAGAATTGGTTGATTTTGGTCACAAATTAGATGAACAAATGAAGGCGATGGTAAATGAAATGAAGGAAAATGCACAGGGAACCAATAGTGATGGGAAGAAAACTGGGACTCAGATCAATGGAGTGGACCAGAAGGAAGAAAGAAACAACCAAACAGAAAAAAATGAAGAAACAAGAATTCAAAAAATTGAGGAGAGGCTGAGGAACCTCCAGGACACCTTTAAACATTCCAACATCCAAATTATAGGAGTACCAGAAGGGGAAGAGGAGAAGCAACAAGTGGAAAACTTATTTGAACAAATAATAAAGGAGAACTTTCCCAAGCTGGCAAAGGAAATAGACTTCCAGGAAGTCCAGGAAGCTCAGAGAGCCCCAAAGAAGGTGGACTTAAGGAGGAACACACCAAGGCACATCATAATTACATTAGCCAAGAGTGAAATGAAGGAGAGAATTCTAGAAGCAGCAAGAGATAAGGGGACGGTTATCTACAAAGGAGTTCCCATCAGACTGTCAGCTGATTTCTCAAAAGAGACCTTAGAGGCAAGAAGGGGCTGGAAAGAAGTATTCCAAGTCATGAAACACAAGGACCTACATCCAAGACTGCTCTATCCAGCAAAGCTTTCATTTAGAATGGAAGGGCAGATAAAGCACTTCTCAGATAAGGTCAAGTTCAAGGGGTTCATCATCACCAGGCCCTTATTATATGAAATGTTAAAGGGACTTATCTAAGAAAAAGAAGATAAAAAACAGGAACAGAGAAAGGACAGCAAACTCACAGTTATTAACATGTACACCAAAAACAAAAGCAGACTAAGTAGACACCTAAATCAGGAGCAGAGCCACAGAAATGGAGGTCCCATGGAAGGTTAGCAACAGGGGAGTGGGAGGAGGAGGCGGGGAGAAGGTACAGAGAATAAGTAGTATAGAAGGTGGGGAGAAAATAGACAGGGAGAGGGCAAGAGTAGTGTGGGAAATGTAGAAGCTAAAGAACTTATGACACATGGACATGAACTAAAGGCGGGGAGTGTGGGTGGGAGGGAGTGTGCAGGGTGGAGGGGAATGAAAGGGGGAAATGGAACAACTGTAATGGCATAATCAATAAAATATATTTAAAAAATAAAATAAAATGGGCAAGCTGAATTTTATATTTTATTTACTTTAGTTAATTCAAATTGAATAGTCCCATGTGGTCACTGGCTACCATATTGAAGATCACAGTTCTAGTGGGTATGGAAGTGGGGAGTGGAAAAAAGAGCCAAAAACTTACAGTGAACATTTAAGAATATTCTAGTTATTATATCCTAGACAAAAATAAAACAATAAAAAGTCAGAGTTTCATGAAAGTAAGACCCAGATTTGTAACCTGCTGGGCTTATACCTTCACAAAAAGGATGTTAACTCAAAAGTGTATAGATCCACAAGTATAGCACATTAGAAATGGTATAGGTACAGAATGTGTCAATAAGCCAGTTAGGAAGATTTTCTTAACTGACTCGTCACCACATCCTCCATCTCACTGCATGGCCTCTTAGGGAAACTGTATTGTGTTTTTCCAACTTGAGCTCTGATCAAGGTGCTTCGGCCTGAAAACTTCTTGTCTGGTTTCTTCCACATAGGAGACCTTTGGTAATCCAATCCCCAGCTTCAGAATGTAACATCACTCTTGCTTTCTTTCCTGCAAGATTAAATAAGCATTTTCTTACAGTAGAAATTTTAATAAACTGTTCTAGAAATGACTTAATTGTGCAGCTGATGAAGACAATGACAATTCTAAACACTTTTTAAACAGTTTATTTATTTATTTTTAGAGAGGGGGAAGGAGAAAGAAAGGGAGAGAAACATCTATGCGCAAGATACATTGATTGGTTGCCTCTCACATGCCCCCAACTGGGGACCTGGCCCGCAGTTCAGGCCTGTGCCCTGACTGGGACTAGAACCCCGTTCACAGGCCAGCACTCAGTCCACTGAGCCACACCAGCCAGGGAAAAATGCTTAATTTCAAAAGGACCATTATAACATTCACCAGATTAGATGGAAAATGGACCAGTTCAAAGCCCACATAAAAGGATGAAATTTTACCACTACCTCACTAAATTAACTCAAAGAGCATCATTAGAGACAAAATCAGTGCTTAGGGAAAAAATTGATTCCCATCATTGAAATTATCATTTCCTTTATCTGAAGCATGACAGACTTTGCCCTGGATTCTGTTGTTTCCTACCAGCAAAATAGATTGTTAAATAATAGGAATCATGAAAATCATTGGTGAAAATTAATCACAGTGGCTGTAATTAACAGAAATTGCCCATGACACAGCAGTGAAGCAGGTATTTGATAGATAATGTAGTTATCAGAGAACACATTTACACTAGGTACAGTTCAATGATTAATAACGTAGCATTGGCACATCGATGTCTTTGTACCTGAGTGGAGAGGAAGAATTTTCGGTATTCTCACACTTTGTTTATTCATCTCTTCCTCTTCTGATGGAGACTGGACACATATACAGACCAAAAATTGCTTAGCAGCCTACATCATTTTCCTTCATAATGAAAAAAAGTCATGCTGCACTCTTGGTTTCAGGTATTGCTAATGGAAGATAATTGCCTCAGTGTCTCAAACACCACAAATCTTTAGTGAGTTGTCTATTACCTGGAAATGCAAGGGAAGCCCACTGTCTCTTCTTGGGGAAACCACACACCCATATCCATACATTCCCTTCTGAATGTACATCCAAACAAACCATAGGGTAAAAATTTTCAGAGCTCAGGCAAAAGGGAGCAAACGAGAGAGAAAAGTTAACCCTTTTTTAAACCTAGGCAGGTCCCTGTTCCACCAGACATAAACTGTGGTCAGATGTTTTGTTTTGTTTTGTTTTGTTTTGTTTTGTTTTGTTTTGTTTTGTTTTGTTTTGTTTTGTTTTGTTTAAAGACAGAGGAAAACAGGAACGTTAGTGGTGGTGTGGCTTTTGCAGAAACACAAAAATGACCCCATGAGGCAGCCGGACTGGATGGAGCAGATGGAGGAGGAGGAGCGCCCATGAGCTTCTCATAGATTTTGTGTGGTGACCTCAGCAAGCAAAACCTCAGAGGGACAGGCTGTCCACACCGGCCACTGTCACTAAGAATGGTGAATTGTTAACTGGGTTTTGGTCTGAAGTTGACAGTTCTGGGAAAATGACCTTTCATGGCCTCAAGGAAAACATAACGAGGATAATGATGATAATAACTATTCAGCATCTTGATTGAAAACCCACAGACTCCAACAGACTGTTGATAAACTTGGCTAAGAGAAATTAATATTTATACTGTTCTTCAAAGCCAAACTAAAGCTCTTTTAGAAATCCTTCATTTTTCCTACCTCTTGATAGAATGTTGTGACAAGTATAGCATTGAAGCATTTCCCCCCTTCTGTTAGACAAGGAACACCGATCTTCAAAGACCTTTGTTTTGTTTTATTCACTTCCAATTCATTCTTAGTAAACAATTGCAGGATTTCTAAAAAGACCAGTGCAAAAATCTTACCAAACATGATATACATTCTAAAAGCTACTCTGAAAATAGAAGGTTTTTGTTTTTTGTTTTTAATTTATTTATTTTTAGAGAGGGGCCGGGAAGGAGAAAGAGTGGGAGAGAAACATCAATGTGTGGTTGCCTCTCATGTGTCCCCTACTGGGGACCTGGCCTGCAACCCAGGCATGTGCCCTGACTGGGAATCGAACCGGCGACTTTTTGCTTCACGGGCCTGTGCTCAATCCACTGAGCTACACCAGCCAGGGCATAGAAGGTTTTTGGGGTTTTTTTTTGGATTTGTCTTCCCCCTCCCAGCAGGAAAAGAATGTCTAAGGTTGTTGAGTCTTATATGGAAAAATGTAAGACCTTCCCTGTCCAATTATTGTCCATTGTCCTATAGAGTCGGACTATCTGTACAAGAGGCTAAATGCTCTTCAGTCTAAGAACTCTCACTTCATATTGTTCCTATAATAAAGAGAAAACTAACACATTGTTTTGCAGAGTTTTGAAATTACTTTTTGTTCTTTTCCAAAAATAGTAAAATAGTAACCAGAAGAAAATGGCAAGAAATGATCAAATCAAGTAACATATGCACATTTTCTTCACTGAGCGGCCTTTTGAATTTTCTACCTAAAAGTACACATGCTAGGGGTACCTCAAGAAGCAGGAAACCAGGGTGATCTCATTTCTGCCTTATTTTCACTTTCCTTAATCAGAGGGAACTACCTGTATCCTTAATAGGCAAAGTCAAAGATGCTACAGACATCACCGGCAATAGGATAAACATTAATTTATTTTTAACTGCTTTAGGCATTTCCAGTCTTTCTTAAGAAACTGCACAACCTGAGACAGCCTACCATTCTGAGCCCTCTGGCATCCCCCACAAACTATTCTGTTGTGGTGTAGACAACCGAATCATTCAAGTTGTCAGATGTCTGACTCATATGGGAAATACAGAGAGGCCTTCAAAAGGGCTATGTTTCCACTAATTAGAGAGATCAAAATATTTCTGTCCCTTCTCTCTTTATGTCCAGCATAGAAGCTTCAATACTAGAAGAACTGAATCAGGAATAGACTCCAGTAACCCTATAGAAGCCCTATATTGGTAGTAAATAGCTTTCTCCTAAGCCACCATGAGGACCTTAAAAATCCTGCTATAGGAACAAAAATTTTTGCATCCAAAACACTGTTAGGGTAGATAATTCTTAAAGATTTCAAACCAGAAGGGGGCAGGGAGAGGCAAACAAAAGGAAACGGAAATAATTAATACTGGGTAAATAATATCTTTGGCCTAATAAGTTTTTGGCTGCATTGTCAGGATCAGTGTTTTTCATTAAATTGTTGTCTTTATAAGGCACTATAACTGTTCTTCAAGCTTGAAGTCTGTTTTAAATAAAGAAATAGAAGGATGAATGGACTCTATGGTGAGGTTGGATTCTGTAATAAAACTAAAGGACTGGCATGTTTAGCTCTTCACAGTAGCAGTTATTTTTAAGAAAATACACTAAATGGTGAGGATGGCGTTTTTAAAGCCTTGTGAAGATGGGAGATATGTTTCAAGAGAGCCCTAATGTCAAGATCAGTTTTGTGCACTGCACACACATTTAGCATCTGCCAAAACTAGCCTTTCTTATATTTGGTAAAAGACACACTGCCATGGCCTTTGAGGACAAATGAATTTGCAATGACTGGGAGCAAAATTAACAGAATGCTGTGACTCTCCAGGAAGCAGTTCTCTCTTGGTCCTGTTGCTTTTAACATCCATCCTACTCTTTTCAACCCAGCTCAGGGAGGTGGCAAGTCTCATAACTAAGCAATGAGGATACACTGAGGACAGAACTCACAAATCTTTCTCAAGATTTTCCTGTATGTTCCCACAGCCCCAAGCAACACCTCTGCAACCTAAAAGAGAAGACTGAATAAGTAACCCAAATAATTCAAGCACAACTCTGAAACAGGAAGGCGAGCTTCCTCATGTGAAGGCCTTAGGGGGAATTTATTTAACACCTGATATTTTACAAATATTTGCATTTCTCTTTATGGAATGGCAGAATTATTTGTCTAGTACACTAACAAATCTTCTCCCCAACATCATACCCAGGAAGGATAGAAGAATATGTCTGAGAAAGATGAATAATCTTCTGTTCTTTGCAGACTATATGGAAGGAAGTTGGACAGATTTTCTTGGTAATTTAACAGGG
>PVKM010037111.1:0-14569 GCA_004027735.1 Carollia perspicillata | reverse complement strand
GCTTGCCTTCCTACCTCTAGAAATCTTCTTTGCCAACTCCTCTTCATCTACCTATCCTTTCAATACTGGTATTCCTTAGGCCTCTGTCTTGGGGCTTCGTTCCTCCACTACTCTACTCTCCCAGGACAATCCATCTCATCTCCCTCTTGGTTTCAGTTACTATCAACCTGCTAATGACCCAAATATCTACCTTCCATCTAGTCCTTCCTCTTGAGCTTGAGTCCGGTATATTTCAATGACTTATGTAACATCTCTCCTAGGATGTCTCCAAAGCACTTGAAACTCATCCTGTTGGAAACTGAACTGAACATTTTATTTTTGAATCACCTTCCTCAGTGTATGTCATAGTAGTTAGAAACATGGACGTTGCAGAGTATGGCTGGATTGAACCATGGTTGCAATGCTTACTGTGTGAATTATAGCAAACTACTTACCTTGTATGCTTCAAATTCCTAATTTGTGTGATGTGAATAATAGCAGTCATATGTACCTCAAAATTTTGTTTCATTCACGAGACTGTATGTAGAGGGCTGAGAACAGTGCTAGACAAACAGAAAATGACAATGAATGTCAGCAATTATTTTTGACCCTGTTGCTCCCACATGAAACCTGGTGTCATTCTTGAAATCTCCAATTCGATAACCCCTACCATTTACATTCAATTGATCATCACCAAATCCTAGTGATTTTTTCAGTTAAATTATTCTTATGAACAGCAATTGCCATTACTACAATCTTCATCCCATTTCTGGCCTGAGAAACATCTGGTAACTGATTTTCTGAGTCTCTTCCTGTCCCCTCCTTGCGGTCTTCACAGTACAGTCCAATCTGCTGATTATCAATGATCTGATCACATTACTGTCATTCACAAAACTCATAGTGAGAAGCTCCCTCATTAGTGCCAGCAGTGGGGTTGAGCTCTCCAATATTAGGCATTGGGCTGGCCAAAAAGTTCATTAGTGTTTTTCCCCATATGACAGCTCTAATAGCACTTAGTTGTCTTTAACTTCATTCAAAACACTTTTGTTAGATTGTATTGTGACAGCTGTCATATCAGCGTGCACTTAACAGAAAAATTGATACATATTGGTGAATTTTTGTGTAGCCACTTTAATATTGAAGATGGAAGAAAACACACATTTTTGGCATATGTTTATTATGTCATTATGTTTATTGTTTCAAGAAAAGTTAAAAACACAACTGAAATGCAAAAGAAAAAGATTTGTGTGGTGTATAGAGAAGGTGCTATGACTGATTGATTGAATGTGTCAAAAGTGGTTTGTGAAGTGATGTGCTGGAGAGTTCTCACTGGACGATGCTCCCCAATCCAGTGAAGGAGTTGAAGTTGATAGCGATCAAATCAAGACATTGAGGACAATTAATGTTATACCATGGAGATAGCCAACATACTCAAAATATCCAAATCAATGAAGTTCTTGGTGAAAATAAAAAAAAATGTATCTTTTATTTTATGGAAAAAACTAAAATGGACTTTTTGGCCAGGCTGATAGAACAACGAGGTAAGAGACACCAGAAGGCACATTGTTGCGTAGCTGTAGTGTTCCTCCAGGGATTCAAGTAGAGAAAGCATCTGATTCTGTCCACAATCCCAGCGTGAGCCTCCTTAGACCTGAGGAGGAGGATCGGCCTCGTATTCCTTTTTCTTGATGGTTCTTTCAAGGAAGTTCAAAAATGCTGGATGAGAGGCTGGAATAATTAAGGGTAGTGTGAGCAGAAACAGACCACTCAGTTAATCAGATGGGAGGATGTAGCCTGGGGAAGCCAGAAAGTTAAAGGCTAATTATTTTGTCTCTTTGCTACATTCTTGCTCAGTGATAGATAGGGTTTACTAATGTCACCAGCGCAAACCTTAAACTGACAGACTAACTTGTAATCTTCGTTAAATGTTAGTATTGTAAAACCAAAACAAAAGGGGAAAAAAGGACTTATTTTTAGTTGAGAATTTCACCTAGAGCCTTGTGTCCACTCAAGAGAAATACTTCAGAATGAAAGAGACCGAAGTGTTCGGCCTCCAGGCATGCTTTTCTAACAATTAAATTAGGTTGCCTTCACAAGAAGACATGGCCTGTCCGAAGTGGTCTGCCCACTCAGTTGTGAGAGGATGTAGCTGATTATCTTCCTATAATCAAGGAAAAGACCTGAAGGTGGTGTGGCTTGGCAGGAAAACCTGGCTGTGGGAGGGAAGCTTCAGGACTAAGAGAAACAGGCCTGGGAGAAAGCCAGGGGAAGGAAACTGGGAGCATAAAATGAACTAGAAAAAAGCCCAAGGTGCCGTGGGAAAGTCCTGCCGGCATTATTCATGCTGGTGAAGGACTGAAGCTGCTCATCTCGTTTGAATAACCAGCATTGTATGCCACTCAGAAAAATGTCATGCTGAGGGGACACCAGCAAAACACTCTATTGTGAAAGGTTTGAATATTTCGTGTACTGCCTGGTTTTGTAAAAGGAGGAATGTAGAGGAGACCTGAGGTATAAAAGAAAAATCACACTGGCAAAAACGACTTTATTCAAAACAATTGCGATAGGATAGACAGATTGAATGCAACTCTCCTCGAACAAAAGGCAGGAGTGTTTGAAGTGCTGACGTGAGCCAGTGGAAATTACTGGAAGATGTCAGGGGGGATGCTCGTCAATGTGATTAGGCAATCTGTGCTTGCTAATTGGTGCTTATTGAAGTTAAGCTCCTACCCCTCCACAGAGACTGAAAGATAGAGATGCTGTCTCCTTTGATGATTACATTTCAAAGGCAGGGTTCCCAGGTCCTTGAGAAAGACATTCCTGGGTTGTAAAACTTTTAAAAAGATTTACTCAAAGGGGCAGGGGAAGAATCTCAAAGGAGCAGAGAAAGATTTTACAACAGAAAGTTTTCTAAAGTAAATGCTTTAGAGTAAAGGGATGTCAGGAGCCTGTAGTCTGGAAGTAGGCTTTCTAAAATGTAGTGAAGCTGAGAGGAATCCTAAATCCGCCTTTGTCAAAATAGGTTAGACGTCTGACGGTGTTTAGGATGCCAGTGAGATCAGGTGAACATCTAAATGGTTGCTTCTCTAACAGTCAACTCACCGAGTTCAATAATAAAGGGAATGTATTAGCTCCTGTAGCTGAAACTTGCAGAGAAAGTTTGGTTTGGTCCAAGGCAGAAAAATTTTCTTTTTGTCAATATCTCTGCCTGTTTCCTTGATCCTGACACCAGTGTGAGGGAGGTTATCACCTCAGAGTTTCTGGACAGCTGCCAGCAGTGTCCTGGGTGAAGGCATCCTTGCTCACAGTTAACAGAAAAGAGAGTTTGGGCAGCAACTGGGGAAAAGAAAGAAGTTTTTTCTTTTTCTAGAAGCTCAACAAATATCTCAAGTCTTATTGGCTCTTGTCGAATGTCGTGTTTATGCCTGAAGCAAGCACATGGCCAGGGAGATGGACTTCGCTGGTCTCTTTGAGTTAGTACGTTCCATTCTGCCCAAAGGATTTGGCTGAAAATAGGGATGAGACGTGGGTTAGATTGCTTGGGCTGCCATAACTATGTACCACAAAGTGGGTGACTTAACATAATAGAAGTGTATTCTCTAACAATTTCGGAGGCTAGAAATTCAAAATCAAAATGTTGGTAGGACCGTGTTCTTGGAGGCTCCAAGGAATTTATGGCATGCCTTTCTCCCAGTTTCCGGTGCTGCGTCAACCCTGGCATTCCTTAGCTCACAGCTGCAGAACTCCAGTCTCTGCCTCCACTGCTACATTCCACTGTTATTCTGGTGTCTGTGCCCGAAGTTCCCTCTTATAATAAGGACACCAGTTATATTGGATGAGGGCCTGCCCTAATGATCTTAATTAAATATGTTCGTGAGCACAAATCACAGGAGAGATTTGGAGGACTTTTCCTCTCCTTCACGTGCCTGAAACTTTCTTTTTTTAGGAAGAACTAGACGTGGAAGAATGAGACATCTTATAAGAGATAAGTTATCATTACCTCCTGCACTACCTGTTTTCTTACAGTGTAAGTTGTATAATTCTGCTCTGGATTACCTTGAGTGTTTAACTTTATTCTATTCACTATTGACAGAGTGTTCACTAGATGAGTGTTTCATTTCATAAGTAAAAGTAATTCTTTAGGCTATTTAAAAAAATAATACATTCTCTTTTAACTCACCCTTGTTTATGCTGAAAATCTCTTCTTTTGGAGAACTCTCTTTTGACAATTAAATAACTGGTCTCTCTCCTTACTTTTTGGACCTGGAGGCTTGGCCTGACTCTGCAGCTGATTTTGATGCAGATCATAATAAGGTAAAACCACTTTTCACTCTGCTTTACAGTTTCCTGAAATAAAACACATGGCCCAGCAGATACCACTGGACAAACCAATTGTGAAGTCAAGCAAAAGCTAAATGAAGTCTTGTTTCATTCATCTTTGAAGAGGAAGCATCAATGATATTGTTAATAAATGAAAACTGGTGACTTGTCAAAAGAAATGATTCTCTTGATCTATGAATACCATGGCTTGTTCTTTTAGGAATGTCCACTATTTTCCCACTTTGCTTCCTAAAAGAATGATGTTGTCACGTTCTTCTTGCAACACATAGAGTTAGTTGGTGCTAAGGGTTTCCTGGTGCTGGTGGTGAATCTGGGGGCTGGGCTAAGGTCCCTAAGGGCCCCTCACCTGTTCAGAGAGGCAGTGCTGTGAGCACTCCTCTGCCCCTAGCTGTCATCCTTACCCAGCCCTTGCAGAGGAGGGCTTCAAGCTGGGTTCTGCTCTCCTCACCCTGCAGTAGGAGGCAGGTTCCCAGGGTTTTGGCACCAGTGGCTGTGCTTCCTGGGGAGTCATAGTCCAATGCATATCATCTCTGAAACACACATCCATGTGCGCAGGCATACGGCTGCCCTCCTGACACTCTCTCGGCCAAAGTCGAGGATGAGTTACTTGGAATCAGTTTGCCAATGACAGGGACTACAACCCTGATGATTCACTCAGTTCTTGAGGAAAAATCAATTGTGTCAAATCACCTTGCAGTATGATAGGAAACACTGTGAGCACAAGTCAATTCAACATTAATTTAGTACTTCGTATTTGACATTGCTTGACACTGTGCTAAATCTGACTGTCCTGCCTCATAAAACAGGCAGCTGGGCTGGCTGCTCTTTTATCGTTTCACTACTACCCACCGCTTCTTATACCACTATCACCACCACTGCCTCCACTGTAATGCCTGCTGCTACTTCACTAACCCCTTAGTAACTTTTACAAGGCATTTAGTATATGACAGTTTTCTGATAATTTTCATTTTACACTCACAATACCTCTTATGATAGAGGAACTATTAATATGTCTATTTTACAGATGTACAAATTAAAGCACAAATCAGTTAAGTAACTTGCCCAAAGTCACATAGGTAATAAGTGGCAGAATGGGGCTAGAAGTTCTAGCTCCTACCCTGTCCTCAGCATCTGATGAATACTACCAGGTGTGGAGTTGATGCATCAAAGGAACATTTAGTCTCATCCTTTAGTGTGTTAGTGTAAGAAATATGAACAATTTCATAGCATGAGCTGCATATACAATCATATTGTTGTAGTTTTTCAATTAATTGAATGAGATGGGCTCACTGCTATTAGGAGTACTGTTTTCATCTTGGGGCCTTCTATTCCCACTCTCCCTACCTGTCCAAGAACCAGAAGGGTTTATTCAGTCTCTTTGGGTTGGTTCATTTTCCACACACCAGGTGGGCGACTGGGTTATCTGCTCAGTGCCCTCTTCTTGCTGTTCCTCTTCAGTGCAATTTAGTATTGCTCTTGAGGACTGGTCCCCGTCATGCTGCAGGCTCACTTTCCGCTGTCCTATGTCTTACAGGTTCATTCACTCAGCACATGTTCTCAGTGATTACATGTTATGTGCCAGGCCCTGTGCTGTGCAACCAGTGTGACTACAAAGATGATCAAGAGAGACAAACTCCCTCTTTATGGAGCTTACATTCTAGTAGGAAAGCGTGACAGTAAGCCAGGATTCCACTAGCTAACTAAAGCCACTGCTATTCATTACTAGTGCTTGAAGAAGCAGGAAATGATGGGGTCTGTGTCTACCGAGAATAATCAGGGAGGACATCTGTAAGGAGGTGCCATTTAAACTGAGATCTGCAATAATAAAAAGGTTCTAAAATTTGGTTGTGATGATGGCTGCACAACTCTGAGAATAACTAAAAAGCCATTGAATTGTACGCTTCAGTCAGGTGAACATTGCAATATGTAATGTTCATATGTAATGTCAGTCATTACATACAATATGTAATGTTCAGTCAATAAACTTTGGAAAAAACCCCAACAGGTTCTGACATCCAACAGATACATGACCAGAAGTAGATTGCTCCGTATTTTATGCTTTCGTGCCTTTTGAGGATTATATAGATTGTGTGAATTCTCAGTTTTCCCCATTGATTTGAGATTTAGCTTTTTTGAGTGGGTTATCATTTGTCCATTTGTGTTACAGCTTTCCTACTGCAACCAGTATTTTCTCTCTGTTGTTCCCCACCACTATTGAGTTTATGCCCTTTAAAAAAATTCCCTTTGCTATCTATAGTTTTGGTGAAGTTCAGGAGAAAGAAAAATTTGTTGTTTATTTAATCTGTAATCTTCTCTGAGAATTCCCACTACACTTTTCATATGGTTGCTCCTTATGTGTATGAATATTATTGTTCTGTTTGCCAACCACAATACTTAATTTTCTATCACTTCTAATAATTTTAAAATTTTTCTTGGATTTTCTAAGTATATCATTATATCAAATGCATATTATAATCATGTCTATATTTTGCCAATATTTATGTTTTATTTCTCTTGACTATTGCATTGTTGGCTAGTACTTTTAGAAAATAATAATGGTGATAGAGGGCATCTTTGAGTTCTTTCTCCTGTAGGTTAATGGGAATGCTTCAAAGGTTTCATCATAAAGCATGATGGTTTGGTTTGAAATACATCTTTACAAAAAAGAAAAAAATAAACAAGAATGGAGACCTGAATGATGGGAGAAGCTGGCCACATAAAGAGGATTTCATTCCTTTTGAAGATATTTCATTCAGTGTAAGTCAGGAAAAGGAATTTAGACCCCTCGGGGAAGGGCAGATGGGGTGGAGTTGCAGAGGTAGGCACGCCCAGCCACACAGTGATTTCTAGAACAGGGGAGCAGGGTAAACACAGAGGTGACAATCCCTTGCTGTTTCTGGTTAACAGCTTGACTTAAATGACACATTTGAAACTGCACTGGTCACTTCCTTCTAGCTCTCAGTGTGCTGCCACCTCCACTGCCCACCACTCCTACCTTTGATGGACTGGATTGGCTCACCATAGGGCAGGGGTGGGGTTGAGAAAGGGAGCACTGCTATTTCTTGAGGACTGCTGTGGGTCTCACTTCGTTTTTGGCTTGGGCAATCTGCCCTGTGGTCTTCTGCTACAGGGTCACTTTGTCCTTCAGTGGGTGGCTCCTCTCCCTACCCACCTCCCGTGCTGCCGGTCCTCAGGTGAGCTCACAGCCAGCACCCTCAGCTGTCCCCTGCACTACCTTCAGAGTGTGAAGAACATCTGGATCCCAGTGTTCAACACATATCATTTCTGGTTGCTTCTCTCTGCTTCGTTATGTCACACTGCAATTTTTATTTCGCTGTTGCTATTCTATTTCGGTGTAAGTCTCTCCTAAGGCATTTGATACTTTTCTAAATTATTCTTGAGGCAGTGGGATACAAGCCTCCTGCTTGGGCTAAAATTTCCTGATTTTTTTTTTTGATATTATCATTGTGCACTTTCAGACCGAGATGTGGAGGTATATATGGGAAGCTGGGTAAACAATTTGACCTTTACCTGCTCTCTTTCTCTTTCCATCCTCTCACTCCCAATCCTAAAAGGACCACTTACCCAGGGAGGTATTCCCCCCTTTCTGTACTACCTGCCTCTCTACACGATGGCTTCCAGTCAAGCTTTATGCTCAGACCTCCTTGCTTTCGATTAATGAAGTGAAGCTTTGGGAACTTAAAGGACTCTTTCCTTTCTTAACAAACACAGGCTGTGTTATCAACAATAATCTAAGGCACAGGGGACAAACACAAGGCCCGCGGGCCAAACCCACGCCTCCACCGTGTTTTATCCAGCCCGGCACCTTGCTTCTACCCGGCGGCAGCGCCAAGCTCTCCCTTAACTATTAAGGAGCAGTTACACTTACACAGTCCTAAAATTACATTCGGCCCTTTGAAGGAAACCAAGAGGCTGATATGGCCCCAGGTGAAAATGAGTTTGACACTCCTGTTGTAGTGCAACAGAGCCCACAGGTGGTCAGGTGTCTGCCCTTTCCCAGTTAGTGATTGTAACTTCATCTTGACACCAAGAATAGATATTAATTGGTTTTATCCAATCAAGGTAATTTCATTTTACTTGCAATATGTTTCCAATAATCTAATTTTACACTGCCGCTGCATTTCACAGGTGACTTTCATTAGTAGTGGGTATCCACGTGACCTAACTTAACCTAATTACAAGCAACTCAAGTTGTTTTGTTTCGAGACTGGAAGAGAGTCTCCCTCTCTCTCTCCTTTGAATGTGCCAAGAAAGCCTGCAATCCATTGCTTCTGAAAACCTTCTTGTGACTAAGGTAAAACAGTCTTGGGATGAAGTAGATTCTGTATATAGCAGAAAAGGAAGACAGAATGAGACAGAATGAGTCTGGTAAACCAAACAGCTCTGAAAGTTTCCCTTATCTCTGGAACTACATTTCCCAATTGTTTCTGTTATAGTCTGAGACAGGATTTCTCTTTTCTTTTTTCTTGGTCCAAATTCCTCATAGGGTGTAAATGGGTTAAAGAAGGTAGTAGATTGGGGCCAGGTAATTGCCATCCCTACTAGAGATGCCAAGACAATGCATTCGAGATCCAGAGGTAATAGAGGAATCTGGGGGAGGGGATAAAGTGGGATCAGGTGCAAAAAGTCCCTTGTAAATATCAAACACTTAAAGAAAGTCTGTTTCACAGTTGCAATGAGTTGGGGAAAGAGTAGGCATATGCGGAGTTTGGGTTAGAGGAGAAGGAGGAATGAAAACAACTCACATTTATTGAGAACCTAGGTTCTTGGCATTGCTTTTCATTGTGGATACATTATCACATTTCTGCCACTCGACAAAGAGATAGATGCCTAGAGATAGGAACCTGAGACTCTGAGATATTAAGTAATGTTCTAAGATTACATGGCTCTTATAATCTGATTCCAATTCAAGCTTATCCACAGTGCTGGGTCCCTCACTGTGTGGGGCAATGGTTGAATAACTTAAGAAGGGAAACCACTACAAATTCATTTTAAAAGGGGTCCAGCAACAGTGCTAATATGAAGAGGAGATAGATCTCCCAGCTCTAAGGAGCATTTGCTAATTCAGAAGGGATTTAGATAACTCATTTCCTAAGGTTTTAGAGTTATCATACTAATTGTCCTAATGTTCTGAAAGCAGAACACTCTGAGCTTTTAAATGTTTATCACAAGACTGACAAGCAACTCAGTTACCTGAAAGCTATCAGCATAAAGATCCATAAACCCTAATAACTGGAAATTCAAGGAAGTCCTCTCACCTCTTTGTGCTGCCCAGCACCACAAAGCCAGGCAGAAGAGGGCTCATAGAGGCTGGTGCTTGATGTGTGTCTCCAAATATTGCTGGACTTACTGAGAAGATAGATGAAGCAGGACATTTTTAGGGGTATTAGTTATATAATGTTACAACACCTCCTCCTTTCCAATAGTGTTGTCCCGTCAGAGCTTCGCTGTTACAGATGAGCAGGAAAAGACGGATCTTACAAGGTTCTGGGGAAGGAGGGTCCTGATGGTCTGGTTTGCATTTTCTATTGCTTTGTTTCTTCTATGAATTTTTTTTACCCCTAGGAAGCTTTCTTTAATCAAGATGACTCCAATAACTTTAATTTCCTCCCGCCCTAGTTTAGCCTGAGAGGTCAGAACCACATTTTTGGGGGGAATCCTACATTAGGATCTGGAGAAATTCTAACATCTTTTTCTTGAGAATATTGAATTCCCCAGAAATATGTGAGAACATAGATGCTCTCTTTTTTATTTACATCTTAAATACAGTCATTTGCCACTTAATTGTGGGGCTATGTTTTTAGACGTGTCGTTACGCAAACATCATGGTGTATACTTGCACAAAGCTAGATGGTATAGCCTACTAGTACAACTGCTTGTGCTAGGTGTTTATGGGACTGGCAGAACTAATAGGCTTGTTTACACCAGCATCACCACAAACACTTGAGTTATGTATAGTATTAGGACCTCAGGCCTACCATGGCTATGGCATTACTGACGCTATGATACGACATTATGGGGGCTAGGACTTCACTAGTTGATAGTTGTAATGAGCTGTCTTGTTGACCACATGTCATTATGGCTGTATTCGACCTCTTCCCTCTGGTACCTTATCCAAAAAATAGGGATGGTTCGGGGGAAGACTTGTTATGAAACTAGTTTTCTCATTCATTAACCCTGCCTTGATAATTCAGGAAGAGGCTGTTTGGGTAAATGGGATCATTAGGGATATTTGAAATATGGAATTCTTATTTTTAATTGAATGGAGTGTATATGTTATGTATATTTTGCTTTCATGTTTCAGAAGGTAAATCATATGACGTTTCCCTTGAACAGGTCAAAAATGATCAAATACTGCAATTTCATTTGGTTCAATCTAATCCTAATATTTTGGCATCTCAGGATTTCACAGATTTTGTATGGAATTGTTCTCTCACAAATATTTTTTCTTTTTTTCTCTCATAAATTATTTTACTGGAAAAAGGAACCTGATTCTATTTATATAATATATATAATAAATAGAAATAAATTCCATTTATATAATGTATAAAATGTGTGCATGTGTGTGTATATATATATATATATATTTTTTTTTTTAAGTTTCTGGGGTCAATCACTGACATTGAATATTTTCTCACAAATGAATCAAGTACTGTGTTTTTTTACCCTTGTCTTTTATTTTGAATCACATCTTAATAAGTTATTTTCTTCCAAATAATTCATGGTGTAGCTGCATGGTGAACTCACATAACAACACTAAAGTATCTGTCTTTGATGTTATTTATAGGGAAATTAATAAACTTACATTTTGCACTGCAAAATAGCCCTAATTAAAATAGATTAAATATCTTACTGACTGTGGCAATGCCTCTTACTTTATTTAAAATTATGTTCATGAACTCATTGAAAGTAAACTACATGGTCCATTAAGAGGGAAAAGGGGTACAATTTCAAAAGAACTGTAAACCAGATTTTAATTCTGATGTAAATATGCTCACTTTATATTATACTGCAATTACTGAGAGTAGGGACTTGACATTTTTCAGCCCTCTAAAAAAAAGAACAATTTATTTAATTGCACACTAGTTTTAGTTGAGGGCCAGCAAAGGGAAAACACTCGAGATCAATGAATTTTACTCTAATTTTTTAAAGTACTCAGCATTTAAACGTTATATGTTCAGTGATAAAAAGATAAAAACAAGTCTCACCATCACCCTGATATTGATACAATAGGTGGGAATAGGTAGAGTGTTTCATAGGTTACTGAACATGAGGCAGTAACTAGGAACACGAGGAGCACCTGTTCCCACAGGTGACAGGTTGCTCCCTCCCCCCAGCACCCGCTGCATTTTCTACATGTTGATCTGTGTGAAGCTTTTGCTTCCACTTCTACCGCCTTCAGGTCCTGAGGGATCCAGCGGTTGGGATGTTTCCCTATGGGGTTTCCCTCTCATCTTCCTCTTTGCTGACGTTCCTTCCTCTTAATCCCTTCATTTGGAGGTGCAGGACATTGTTCAACTGGGCAAGCTCACTGACCTGGGTAGCATCAGTTAACGGGCATAGAAGGGGCATAGAGAATTTGGACAAAATTGTCTTTATTGCTAAAGTCACAATAATATGGCAGAGATTCTGTTTTTCTTTTGTCCTTTTTCTTTTCCATTCTTCCTCTTCTTTTCCCTCTTCCCTTTCCTCCTCCTTCCTTTTTCTTCCTCTTTTCCCCTTCCAACCCATTTCCATGTTCCCCTTCAATTTCCTCAAAATTACTTATTCAGCTGGTTTGGCACATGAAGTATATTTTACAATATAATAAAATGATATTGTAAATGATGGTTCGATTCCATGCTAGTTCATAAGTTTCAATAACTAGTGTTTAAATTTTATATTGAGATTATAAAACAACTTTGTTGCAATATTGATAATTAAACTGAACAGAAAATATTTAATTGAAAGTAGACATTTAGTTGGCAATGACAAATTTTAATTTTGAATTGTATTTCATACTTCATTTAATTTGCTCTTATGTAAACTTAATTTTAGGTTTCCCTATAACTTGCAATTCAATTCTGATATTTTAATTTATTAAATAGTTTAGTTCACTTTTTCATGTAACTTGATTTATAGAAAATACATATGAGACAATTAAATCAATGGTCCTTCATGAAGAAATAAAGAAATTAACAAGAGTAATTTCTTAATAAAATGATTCTCATCAATTGAAGCAGAAATTTTAAAAATTGTGTTAAGCTAGGTAATTTCCTTCTGTCTGTGTTACCTATCACAGTTGTAGTAGCATCTTTTCAAGTGTTCTGGGTTAGACATTTTAGAGACAGATGTTGTAAGCTGATCTGCTATTGCCCATCATTCTTAAAACACATGTGAGCAAATGTTTTTTTTAAATTATTGTTCAGTTACAGTTGTCCCTGATTTTCCCCCATTACTCTCCCCTGCCCTGCCCATTTCCACCTCCCATACTCAATCCTGCCAGGTGTTGGTCTGTGTCCATGGGTCCTGTATACATGTTCCTTATGACCCTTCCCCTTCTTTCCCCCTTTATGCCCCTCCCCCTGGTAACTGTCATTTTGTTTGTTATTTCCATGTCTCTGGTTATATTTTGTTCACTTGTTTGTTTTGTTGATTAGGTTCCACTTATAGGTGAGATCATATGGTATTTGTCTTTCACTACCTGGTTTACTTCACTTAGCATAATGCTCTCTAGTTTCATCCATTCTGTCACGAAGGGTAGGAGCTCCTTCCTTCTTTCTGCTGCATTGTACTCCATTGTGTAAATGGAGTACATATTTTTTTATTCACTCATTTACTGATGGGCACTTAGGCTGTTTCAAGCACTTGGCTGCTATAAATTGTACTGCTATGAATACTGGGATGCATAGGTTCTTTTGGATTGGTATTTCAGGATTCTTAAGGTATAGTACCAGCAGTGGTATTGCTGGGTCTAAAGGCAGTTCCATTTTTAGTTTTTTTGAGGAAATTCCATATTGTTTCCTACAGTGGCTGCACCAGTGTGCATTCCCACCAATAGTGTATGTAGTAGGGTATCCTTTTCTCCATATCATCACAAGCACTTGTTGTTTGTTATTTAACTTTTCTATGACTAAACTTAATTTCTATTTTGAGCAACTATTTCTCTTCAGTGACAGAAGATTGTCCTGATTAGAGTTTCCCCTGCCTCTTCTGCTGAGTTGAACCTAAGTTTGAGAAGGCTTCCATAGTGCCCTAGTGTTGCTGTTGGTGGGGTGCATCCATCTGATCCATTGTGCCACCTGGCAATACTGACGTCTGCAGTCTTACCATCTTCTGTCTAGGCCTTGATCACTGGAACAAGCAAGTTACCTGACAGAGTCCCAGGTGTTTGTTTGAAAGGCTCTTATTCACCATTTTTCTGCTACTTGACAGCTTTGGGCATATGGGAGTCATTCAGATCTCTTGCCCATGCTGAGTCCTGATGAACTCTTACAGTTGACCAAGGTCTTGTTAGTTCTGCAACACCATACTGTTCTTTTCATCTGAGAATTTCCTGCATTCTTCTGCTTAAGGCAGAGTTTGTTGGTCCTTTTGCTTTTAGATGCCACAGAATTTCCTGGAAGTTTTGGGGACTGTTGCAGTGCAAAGCCCATTTCTCAGGGACCAGTCAGTGCCTTGGTTCTGATGAATAATACTCTTTCTTTTCTTTCAGCCATTGGGGAATCTTGGTGTGTTTATGTTAATGAAGTAAGAGAAGAAAGAAAATGGGCGAAGAACAGTTATTTAGAAAATATTCCACCAGGGCCCTGGCCGGGTGGCTCAGTTGGTTGGAACATCATCCCATATACCAAAAAGGTTGAGGGCTCAGTCTTCGGTTGGGGTACACACCCAGGTTGCAGGTTTGATCAGTTGGGGAGTGAACAGGAGGCAACTGATTAATGTTTCTCTTCCTCTCTGTCTCTCTAAAATCAATTTTAAAGAAAACAACAAAAATCATATCCTCAGCTGAGGATTAAAAAACAAGAAAATATTCCACCAGATATCAGATTATTTCCGTTCATTAACTATCTCTAATCAGTTAATATCCATATGTCCTCTCAATATGGAAGCTATGATATCTCTTGATTTTATTCTGCCATCTCCTGGGAAGGTTCAGGGAAACTTTCAGTGGCTTCAAAGTTCCTGCCAAATAAACTCCAAACTTCTCAGGATAGTATTCACATTTCTTTAGAACTGGATCCCAGTT
>PVKM010037110.1:0-14563 GCA_004027735.1 Carollia perspicillata | reverse complement strand
AAGTTATGTCAAGAGAGATGGAAAAAGACAATAACCAGGCTCAGTTAAGGTAAAGATTGGCCATTATCTAAACAGCTGCTGCTTCACAGGCCTTTTTTAAGACAAACATTCTGGACCATTTCTAACCTAGAAGCTATCACGGACTGTTCAGTCATCTGTCTCATTTCTCTGTGTTCATCTTCTGTATCATTTGCTTATAGATTGAGGGAACACTACACACTTTTTCAGTATTAACATTCTCACCACGAGATGGGTTCGACTTTACTGTAGACAACCATCAATTAATTATTTATTATTAACCTGATTTTCACTAGTTATACATTTGAAGCTCTAAACTTAAGATTAATTTGGGGGCCAGACTATGAGAACACAATACTGAAAAATATAATTACCATCTAAAATTTCCACAGGTGAGGACAGTAAGGGTTCCATTAGTACAATTCCTCTGCTTCAGCAGCAGGTATGGAGGGCCATGTTTTATAGCCACTTCAGCTTCCATTGAAATTAATAGAGTTATCAGTCCTTGTTGAATTATGGTGGGAGGATATTCACATAACTACATTGTGGTGTTTATACATGAAATTCTTTTCTCAAGATGGTTTCCAGTAACCATCTACCACTTTCCTTGTTCTTCTCAGTTTGTCTCTTTTTACTCACTCAAAAATACCCAACTTATTAAGAGAAACTAGGTACCTTTAATCTCTTTGAGAAAACAAACACCCCTTTTATTTCCTTTGCAATAGTATTTCTTCTGAATTTCAAAATGTCACCAGAAAGGGGGGCAGGCACAGGGCAGGATGGTCTAAAGCCATCTGGTAGGGTTCTTGAGTTAGTGCAGGAGGAATTTCACAACACAAGCCCAGGTGATTTTGAGAGTATGTTTATTAAGCTGGGGACAGTGACACAAGCATGGGACTAGGGTAAAACCAGCAGAAGAGAGACTAGATGGGGCTGCTTTGTCTCTCCTCAAACATTATGGGAAAGATGGGAGGCTAGGAGGGGCTGCATTCAGATTATTGCAGAATCACATGAAAGGAGCCTTGGGAACCAGTTCAGGAGGTTTCCCCAGCATGACTGCTGTTTCCCATTGCTCTCCCGGTTGCAAGTCTCATGAGGACCCACTAAAGTTTAGAAGAAAGAAAATTTACTTGAAAAGCAGACTTGAGTAGACGCACCTCAAGAAGAACACACGCTGGTTTCTTTGTGTCAAGGAGTTCTATCTACTTCGAAAAAGGGAAGATTATAGGTGAGGTCTCAAGGAAGAGCTCAGTAAGATATTCATCAGTTTTTTTCAGGTGTGTCCTTTCATGGTTGTGGTCTCCACTAATTGGTTGCTTCCAGGATAGAAGTTTGAAATTAAATAACCAGGTACTTTCTAGATGAGGGAAGACCACCCTGATGGCAGGTCCAGCATATATTTGTTCATTGTTAAGCCCTTGAGGCTTTTCACTCTGGTGAGATTTTTCTATTTGGCTATAAATTGCTTACCTAGTTCAGTTATCTGTCTCAGTTCCCCCATTTCATTTGCAAGGAATATTGCTAACTTCTTACTAACCTGCCTGAAAGAGAGAAACCATTAAAAAAGTATTTTGATAGTTAAAAACTTATCGTATGCACATTTACAAATAACGAACAGTGGAGCTTTACTCACAAGGTTTGACAAAAACTGGAAGAACAGGTATAATTATTATTATGACTAATATTAGCAGACAGGTGGAAACAATCTAACAAACTCAACATGCATTTGTGCTGTAGAGTTCTTGTCAGTGTCCTGGGAGAGCCATCTCTCACCGATGGTGGCAACTTTCCATCACTGAAGAGCGCTGGATTGCTGTGAGTGGAGGCGAGTGTCAGAGACAGGGGCAGATGGCCATTTATGCTGGGAAACCTGATGAGGTTTTTCCTACAGTGCTGGAGAGAGTCTTTAATTGATGTCTCTTCCAATAGGCAAAATAATTCCTGATCTTTGAAGTCATCATTGCCTAGAAGTGCACTCATGAAATTAATGTCAGTATTTTCTCAGTGAATAAAGATAATTACTACATTTTTGCTAATAATGCAGAATGTCTCTTTTGCTAAGATTGATTTATATCTTCTATGTCCCTTTGTTTAGATGCAGAGGGTGAACCGTGACTGTTTAATGAGGAGAAAAGCTATGTCTTTACCCGAAGGAGTAGTTTTCAAGTTAAGCAGTGTTTGCCAAAGTGGGATTAAAGCTTCCAAAATTTATTAGTTGAGTTTGAACTGTACCAGGGAGATTAGCACAGTGAAAGTTACATAAAATGAGCCAAATAGTAGAAAGGCATTGTATTGTTTGCCCAGTGAAATGAGCCCCTTAGTCAAGGTAACTCAGAGGGAATTCCCCAGTGGGTGTTAATTTTTCCTAATTATAATGAACCTTTTGTAAATGAGTTGCTCTCCTGCAAGAAAAATCCTTAACACAGTGTGAAAAATATATAAATTGAAACTAACCCATGTCATATACTGGATCCTTTGAGAGTTATATTCTGCAGAAGATACTTTGGGTGTGCAGTGATGTTACAGGTGATAAGATGGAAAGACTACTTTAGATTTCCTGGGTGGTCCCTCCATGTAATTAATTGTATTTTGATGACTTAGAGAAACAGTTAGAGGAAGATCAAATAACAAAAGAAAAAAGGAGATGTGACCATGAGAGCAGAGGAGGAAAGGTGCACATGAGAAGGGAACCTGAGACAAGAGAGAGAACAGCCTCCAGAAGATAGAAAGGCAAAAACAAGTTTCTCCAGAGAGTCAGAGGAGGGAGCAGCATCCTGCAAATACACAGCAGAATTCCAGCACAGTGATGCCCATTCAGGAAACTGGTCTCCAGGACTGTTAGGAAGTGTGTAAACAGGCTGAATGCTTTATCCACCCAGGTGAACTTTGGAGACACACAGGTGATCACATTCTAATTCTTTCATCCCTTGTCTGAAATTTACCCCATAGCCCCTAAAGGGTGGCACATCAAGACAAAGGGAGTCATTAAGGTCTTTTCACTAACATTGGCAGGAACCCTGAGCAAACTTCATGTGTGGAAAATGACAAACCCTAGCCACCAACATTGTTCCTATTCTACACGTATTTTTACCTCACATGTGAGGGAGAAGAAGCATAAATCTTTCAAAGATATTCTGCAATAGAACTTTGACTGTGACCACAGGTTACATTCTGTGGAATATAATGACTCCTTAAAAAGACAATGGGGTGCAGTCTTGGTCATGTGAACCCACTGCCTTCACTGTCCTTGGACCACTCGGAGACCTGTGGGATACCCCAGAACAGAACACAATCTTGGCTTTTGTTTGCACTTTCATAAACTCCATGTGTCTGTCCCCAAAAGTTCACAAACAGGATACATGATATTGGAAAATAGATGCTATTTTCTGGGTTATTTTGAGCTTTGGTGGCTCTGGTTGGATTTTGACCATAGATCAAAATCCTAGACATGTGTGGTCTTTAGAAAAAAGGGGGATGCCAGGGGACATAAGGTAAGGTATATCCTTATATAAAGGGGATATAAAAGGTAAGGTCCTAGCAGAAATAGAAGGAAAATTGTAGTGATTGGAAAAGCAGGGTGAAGAGGGACAGTAAGCGTCATTATCTTGGTTTAGGAGGAAGATAACGAAGAAGGAATAGGGAGTGATGCAAGTTTTCATGAAGAGGTGAGGACCCCATATTGTGCATAATGTTGGGTTGGGGGGCAGTCAACAAGGAGAGAGTCACTGGAGTTGGAAAGTTTGGGTGGGGAAAATAGGGAGCAATTCTTCCAAGTGTGGGTATGGTCTTGAGTAGTAACATGGCTTTGTGGAGAAAAAAAATAATAAGATCCTTGAAGGCTCAGAAGTATCTCTGATACTGAAATCAAATATTTGATTTGGGGAATTAATAACAGAGGGTGTGCTCTTCTATACATGAGGTGAAGAACAAAGAAAGCAACATTGTAACAAGTGAGAGCACAGGGTGGTAGAGGGGGTGGGTATGTAGGAGTGGGAGAGAAGAGAGAATGGATCTCTAAACAGAGGTAACCAGAGAAACATGCTCCTACTTATTCCCAAGGGCAGAGTAGCCCAAGTTGTGGGACTTGATGGCCCCAGGGAAATGAGAGATGGGATGCTGGGAAAGGGATAAATGGGACAACAAGGGTTGAGAAAAGACTAGCAGCCACTGTGGGACAAAATCTCTAGAAAACATGAAGGAGAGGGCATGTGGTCTGTGAGGTCTGGCTGATTGCTGGGAAGGAGGAGGGAAATGGTACTAAAGACTGAAGAAGATAGGGACACAGGCAGATCAAAGAAGCGGAGGGTAAGTTAGGTGGGTAAGCTGGTGCACAGGCTTCAGTCCAGGGAAGTCAGCTTTCAGAGTGCATGCTAAAGTTCTCCGTGTCTGGATTAGACCAGGGCAAGATTGTTGGTGCTTCTCCCAAGGTGAGTCTGGGTCAGGCAGATGGAGCTTTCCCCAGAAGCTCCATAGAAATGCAAAATGTGGCTTTCTCAGTACCTCAAGTCTTCTCATACTGAGTCTGCAACAGGCAGGCAGTGCACACAAAATCCCATTGAGTGCGGCTGAGCCTGGCAGTGGTTGTTGGGATCCCTCTTGGAAGTGGGTAGAGGCAGGTTGTCTTTGGAGCTTACTGTGTAGTTAGGCTTTTGATACAAATTGCATCAAATATGTAGATGATTGGAAATCTTTCAATCCATAAATGTAGATGTTTTTCTACTTACTTGTTTTTAATTTTCATTGTTTTCCAGAAAATTTGGTAGGTTCAGTGCATACATCTTCCACACACCTGGATCATTTTTCTCTAAGTATTTCATTATTTCTGATGCTGTCTGAAATGAAACTGTTTTCTTAAATCCATTTTGGGTTTGTTCATTAGAAAAAAAATGGGAATGATGCTCACTGTTGATTTAGTCTTTCCTACTTGATTGAATTCACTAGTTTTCACTAGTATTTTTGTGTGTGGAGGTCAGAATCTGTAGTGTTTTCTACACATCAGGTTAAGTTGTCTGTTGAAGAGATCAATTTTCTTCTTTTTTTCCGATTTGAATACCAAATATGTCATCTACTTGTCAAATTTTTCCATCCAGGGATTCCAGTACTATGTTGAATAGGTGTGGGGGGGAAAAGTTACTCTCACTTTGTTCTATATTTTATTAATCTTTTGGTATCTCTCCATGGAGCACTGTGTTAACTATGGATTTTTATGCATGTCCTGTACCATCGTAAGTACTTTCCTTCTATTCCTACAGTCCTTGTCTTTTTGTTAAATCATAAAAACATCACTCTAGATGGCCATTTCAGCATGTTATTCAATTCATAGGTCAGAGAGTAAGTCTTGTTTAAACTGATAAAAAATTCAGGTAAAACTCTTTCAAATACAAGGTCATGATGACTAGGTTGGGTTATATTTATGGAATAATAAATTATTTAACACCAATAAATGCCTTCCCAGCAAGTATAAAGTTTGCTTGTTTCTAGAGATATACAGAGGACATAAGTCTGCCTTCCCCACATATGCTAAAATTTACATGAGGAGTGTGGCATGATTTTATGAAGTGAAATTGGTTCTAAGAAAAAATCAATGAAAGGTCATGAGAAAGGAAAACTTCACGTAATGACTAGGTTATAGGACACGGGAGCTGATAAGGGGTTCTCTCTGCTGATAGCACTGAGATGTCCATGAGAACATGTCAGGGCTCACTCTGGGGCAATCTGGGTACAGAGAAGATGTCCAGCCCGCTCTTTACACATTGTCACCCCAACAAAGGCAATCATTTTTCTGCAGAGGCCAGGACCATCCTCAGGTGACCTTCACAAACTTAACTGTGGGCAGTGAGTGGCTGATATTTCTGGAGGTACATAGTGGCCCCAGGTCCCAAGCCCACTTTCTCTCTCTGTCACATCCTCTGTTTCCCACAGCACTTGTGAATGTGCTAACTTTCCTGTCAACAACACCAGTCACACAGCATAAGGACACTGTGGTGCTGGCTGCTCTACAAATGTGACCTCCACTCAGTGGTTGCACAACAGGGAGAGCCTGAAGCTGTTTTAGAAGGTGAAGCTTTCCTGTGGCTACAGAACTTTCACTATGAACTTCGTCAGGACAAAGGATGTGGGAATTATCAGTGTGATGTCATGAAAACCACAGTTTCTTTGAAAATGAGCCCCTCAAAATGGTTGTAAAATAAGAGTGACCTTTCTTTCCTCACCACTTATTAAAATCTGAATATTTTTAGCCTTTTTAAAATAGATAAGCTGTGAAAGTAGGAAATTGCTACAAGACTTCCACTGAGTCAATAAATGCTTGATGATAAAAGCTGACATTATCATTGTTGTTGACTTAAACTTATATTTTATACCAGATCCCACCACTGATAGGTCTCAGATGCACCACATTTACAGTGTAGAGACACTGAGACCATCAGAGGATGGGCAGTTGTCATGTGATGACCAGTACTGTCATGTGATGAGCTTGCAGAAATTCAAATTCCATCTTTCTCCAGGGGTCATGTAAAGAGCACCTGGACAGTGTGTGGACAACGAGAAGCTAAAAGACACCTATGTGGGTAGTAACTCTGATCTCTTTCTCTCTGTTTGACTTCTAACTTATGAATTAGAATTCATAAATTCTAATGTCTTCTTTAGTATTCTTATTTTCATGGCAGTAGGCTTATTTGCATAAGGCTAGTATGACTTTGTCATGTTTATTAATATAATACACGTAGAATTGTTCATAATACAAAAAAAGCTTTCACTCACATGTTCTAGTTGAGACTGATGTCCACAGAATTAGAAATAACATCACTGTTTATGGAGCTAAGTTTGATCTGATGGTTGTTTTGGTATCTCTTGGAGGAGAGGGCATCACCCAAAACTAGGGTTACTGCAAGTGATGTAGGAGGGTGAAGCTTCCTGACTTCAAGAGGCTGTTAAACTCCCATCTTATGTTGTTTAGAAAAACCTGCATCAGAACAAACTATGTGGTGAATGTCAATTTCTCTTCTCTTCAGTAACTAATCTGGATAAAGCAAACAAATGCAGCTATGCTGTAGGATCAAGAATACTCTTATTCATTTGATATGACATTTGAACAAAAAATTTTAAAAGGTGACTACAAAGAGATATGAAGGTACAGTCTCCTGGGAGATGCAATCCTGGCTCTGTTCAAGGACTCTCAGCTATTTTGCCCCTGTTCCTGCATTTCTCAGAACTGACATCTCTTTATAAAATGCAGAAACTGCTGGAGATGCAAACTAGCTCTTGGCTGAAAGAAATTTGGTTGTGAGTCTCTCCACTGTGAAGAAAGCATTTTTGTTATGACCTAGAGGACTTAATGTTCTTTAGATTCAGAAAACTTTTAGATGGTTTTTTTCTGACTGGAGGACATGGTCATCTTTTTTTATACAATTTCATTAAAGATGTAATTGAATTGCACTTTGGTCTTTGCTAATCCTTAATCCATCTTTTGAAACACACATAAGTCTTTTTGAAAGCTTCTTGCCAGTGTTAAGAAACAGAGAATAATGTCTCAAGATTCTTGTCCCATTACTTAGAATTTTAATCTTCCTGGAGTTCCTGTGTCCAGTAGAAACATATCTTTGTTGGGGACCTTTATAGCCAAAACATAAAAGGACCTCCTATAAGAATTTTATGAAAAGTTTTGCTTTGCTTTTGGGTAAAGTCAAGTAACAAACAAAGATTCCCATGGTTCCTTCTCTTCTAAAATCTCCCAGCCTTTGAATCAGGGGTGTTGTGTTCCATTTTACTGCCCTATTGTGTGGTCTTTAATAAAGTCTTACTTGTATCTTTAAATGTATTCAGTGTATGTTTTACCTTAACATAACCACCCTGTAACTAGCTAATCATGTTGTCTTACTCAAAGTGTCTATCCTTAACGTATTTTTAATCTTTGAAATTTTTCCTTATCTCCCTAATTGTTTTTTTTAAAGGTTTCAGATAGTCTTGCCTCTCTTCTTGCTTGATGTTCACAGCAGGAGATGGCCTGACTTCCCAGATCCCCTTGTGGCCCCAAATCAACCTTTATTGGCCTGAAAGCAGCCTTTGCTCAGAATCCATGAAGATGTACCAGCATGAAAGGCCACATTTCCACATCACACTAACCATCAATGGTGTACTCATTCCACATAGGTTTGCCTTCTACCTTCAAGAGACGAGATCACAGAGATCATAAAAGATTCCTATTACAAAACTCAATGACTCTGGTAAACCTGCAGGTCTCTGTTATGTCAGCCACCCACAGGCCTGCATTGAATGATCCTCTTTCAAACCCTCTTTGACATGCAGCTAAAGGCAGACATCATAGTCATCATTCTTTGTTTTCTTTGTTGTTTTTACAATGTCCCCATTACTGACTTTATAGAGCCTACATCCAGAACCAGTGAAATGGGAAATTAATCCCTTCTCTGGTTCCATTTCCTTTGCTTTCCCTGTGGCCTCTGGTGTATTTGTCTGAGATTTGGGGGATATTTTTCCATAGGTGAATTGTGTATAAGCAAAGGAGAATACCGAGCGAAGTCATGGAGGAATGAGGTCTGCTCAGAGTCACATGAGAAATTTTAGAGCCTGAGAGTTGGGAGGGTGTTAGGCATTCTATGGTTTCAAGGGGACATAAAGCTGCCATACAGGAGGGATTATTTTGGAGGCTCAGAATGAAGCTGGAAAATATGAGTGAGGGTCTGACCTACCTGTTGAGGGAGAGACACAAGCTTCTGTAGTGAAGTGGGGGTGCCATTCTCCTATCTTAGCATGGGCACGACAATATGACAGGATTGGGAGAAAGGAAAATGTTCTGAAGACTCAAATTAGTTTCCTGACATTGAGGCAATTGGAAAAACCAAATGTACAAAATTGCAGGGGTCACAGGACAAAAAATAAAGAGGGGATAAAAGCAAAATTATAATTGATACTTGGTTATGAGGTATGGGGTAATGGGGAGCAACCTCTCAAAGGGTACAGAGTTTTCAATGAGTGATTAAAATATTTTACTACTAGATAGACATGATGGATACTCAATATGGTGACTACAGTAAATGCCACTCAATTGTTCACTTTAAAATAATTAAACTTAGTATGTAAATTTTACCTCATAATGAAATTATGCTGACTTAAAGAGCTCAGATTAAAAAGAGAATCTACTACATGCTATTATTTGTATAAAACTTCATGGGAGGAGGAATATGGTGGATGAGTAGGTGGGTGGAAGCCTAACTCATTATCTCAGGCACCCATCTGGCACAACTGAGCCCATCTTCTGAAGAACACAGTGAACAGCCAATGGAATCCCAGCATATATGAAGTTCAGAATCCCAGCATATATGAAGTTCAGAAGCCAAAGATTACAGAGGACATTTAAAAACAGACAGTAAGGAGATCTTGCAGGCCATCGGGGAGGTTCCTAGGCCCTGTGACTGGGGCTGTGGCTGCTGTGGTCCCCTGGCCCTGTGCCAGGGATGGGGGCTGTCAAAGGAGCTTTGGAGGACAGCCAGGTCAATGAAAGTAATTTTGCATAAACATTGTAAACATATATGCACCCAACATAGGAGCACACAAATATATTACAAAAATCTTGGAGGACTCCAAGAAAGATATAGACAGCAAGACACTTATACTAGGGGAATATTAACAACCCACTGTCAACAATGGATTGACTTTTCAAACAAAGAATCAACAAGGATATTGTGGCACTGAATGATGCACTAGATCAAATGCACTTAAAAGACAAATGCAGAACCTTTCACCCCAAAGAAGCAAAGTGCACATTGAAAATTTTCAGAGATAAACCATGTGATACGACGGAAAAGAAGCCTCAATGAATTCAAGAGAATTGAAATCATATCAAGCATTTTCTCAGGACACAAGGGCCTGAAACTAGAAACCATCCTCAAGGAAAAATCTCAAAGGCATTCAGATTCATGGAGATCGAATAGCATACTAATAAACGATGAATGTGTGAGTAATGAGACAAGGAAGAAATCAAATAGTTTATGGAAACAAATGAAAATGAGCACAAAACACTCCAAAACTGATGGGACATGCAAAGAAAGTGCTGAGAGAGAAGTTCATAGTGATACAGGGCTACCTAAAAAAGATAGAAACATTTCAAATCAAAAACCTAACCCTTCATCTACAAAAACTGGAGGAACAACAACAAGCAAAGCCTGGAACAACTAGATGGAAGGAAATAATCAATAATAGAGGAGAATTAAATGACACAGAGTTTAAGAGATCAATTCAAAGGATCAATAAATCCAGGAGTTTGTTCTTTGAAAAGATAAACAAGATCAACCATCCTATAATGAGACTCATCAAAGTAATAGAGATGACCCAAGTAAATAAAATCAGAACTGAAAGAAGGGAAATTACTATCAACTCCAGAGAGATAAAAAGGGTAGCAAGAAATTAGTATGAACAACAATATCCCAAGAAATTTTAAAACATGGGTGAAATGGACAAATTTCTAGAAACATAAGTCTTCCCAAACTGAATCAAGAAGAAGCAAAAAGCCTGAACAGACCAACAATAGCTTGTGAAGTGGAAGTAGCAATCAAAAAATTCCTGGCACACGAAAGCTCTACATTGGACAGTTTCATAGGAGAATTTTACAAAATAAATAAATAAATAAAGGAATAAAGGAATTGCTAACCCCTATTCTTCTTGAATTATTCTAAAAATTCCAAGATGAGGGAGGACTCCCAAAGTCTTTTTATAAGGCCAGCATCATCCTAATCCCCAAACCAGATATTGCCACACAAAGAAAGAAAAACACTGGCCAATATTGCTTGTGAACATAAATGCTAAAATCCTATACAAAATATTGGCAAACTGCAACCAGCAATATAATAAAAGATCATACACCATGATCAATTGGGGTTCATCTCAGGGATGCTAGGATGGCACAATATTTGCAAATCAGTAACTGTAATATATCATATAAACAAAAGAAGGTCAACAATCACATAATCATATCAACAGAGGCTGAAAAATCACTTGTCAGAGTACAGCACCCATTTATGATAAAAAAAAACAATGTAAAGTGGGAGTAGAGGGAGCACACCTCAACATAATAAAGACCACTTATAACAAACCTATAGCCAACATCATAATTAATGTGCAAAAAGTAAAATCTTTCCTCCTAAGATCAGGAACAAGATGAGGGTGTCCACTTTCATACTTCTATTCAACATAGCACTGAAAGTTATAGACACAGTAATCAAACAAGAATAAGAATGTAAAGATGGAGGCATAAGTAGATAAATTTGCCTCCTCACACAACCAAAAGAAGAACAACAAAAAATTCAAAAACAAAAATTTATGAGAAGTACCAGAAAACTGAATTGCATAGAAGTCTGACAAGCAAGGAGTTAAAAAACATTCATTCAGACTGGTGCATGGAGACAAACAAATCTGGCCCAAGAGAAAGAATAGATTGAAGTTCCAAAAATGGAACTAAGTGATGAAGGGAGAGCCAACCTAACAGACACAAAGTTCAAAACACTGGTAAAAAGGGTGCTCACAGAAATGGTTGAGTATGGTCACAAAATGCAGGAAAAAGTGAAGACTATGTAAAGTGAAATAAAGGAAAATTTACAGTGAACCAACAGTTAAGGGAAGAAAACCAGGACTCAAATAAATGATATGGAGCAGAGAGAAGAAACAAGAATTCAAAAAAAAAAAAATGAGGAGAGGTTTAGGAATATCTGGGACAACTTTAAACACTCCAACATTCAGATCACAGGGTTGCCAGAAGGAGAAGAGGAAGAGCAAGAAATTGAAAACTTATGTGAAAAAATAATGAAGGAGAATTTCCCTAATTTGGCAAAGGAAATAAACTTCTGGGAAGTCCAGGAAGCTCAGTGCCCCAAAGAAGTTGGACCCAAGGAAGCACACACCAAGGCACATCATAATTACCTTACCCAAGATCAAAGACAGGAAGAGACTCTTAAAAGCAGCAAGAGAAAAGGAGACAGTTACCTACAAAAGAGTTTCTATAAGACTAGCAGCTGATTTCTCAAAAGAAAGCTTATAGGCAAAAAGGGACTGGAAAGAAGGATTCAAAGTCATGAAAGGCAAGGGCCTACATCCAAGACTCCTTTCTCCAGCAAAGCTTTCATTTAGAATGGAAGGGCAGATAAAGTGCTTCCCAGATAAGGTCAAGTTGAAGGAGTCCATCAGCACTGAGTCCTTATTATATGATATGCTAAAGCGAGTTATCTAAGAAAAAGAAGGTAAAAAATATGAACAGTAAAAGGACAACAAACTCACAACTATCAACAATTGAACCTAAAAAAAGAAAACCAAGCAAAGAACTAAAACAGAAACAGAATCACAGATATGGAGTTTATATGGACCTTTATGAGCAGAGAGAGGGAGCCGGGGTGGGGAAGGTACAGGGAATAAGTAGCATAAATTGTAGGTACGAAAGAGTCAGTGGGAGGTTAATAATAGTATAAGAAATGGAGAAGCCAAAGAACTTGTATGTACAACCCATGGACATGAACTTAGGGTGGGTATCCTGGTGGGGGTGGGGGCATGAATGGTGGAGTGGAATAAAGGGGAGGAAAAAATGGGACAACTGTAATAGCATAATCAATAAAATATATTTAAAAACAAAAAAGACATTCAAACTGGAAAGGAGGAAGTAAAACTACCTATAATTCATTACTGCTTAACCATTTCTGTTGTGTTTTTACAGGTCCCTAATTTCAATTAACATTTGTCGAGCTTGTTGCTGCTGAAAGACTCTAGTCCCATTTCTATTGCTGAGGAACTGGGGCCAGGAAGTCTCCCAGAGGGGCACTTGTTAAGTTTCAATATCTTTCAAGTACTTTTATGTTCAACTTAATTTAGTCCTAAAAATATGGACAGCACAAATGCTCAAGAAAGGTCCTGCTGTGACTTCCAACAACAAATGAGTTTATAAGGGCCCCTGCAGTCATGGTGATGTTGTGGTATTGCTGTATTTTCTTGGTCAATAAGAAATATAGTGTATGGGTGTCCAGAAGACATTTTGATTGTTCATTATTCATTCATTTGTAGATTTTATAAGTATGTGATGAACTCATACTTTAAATCTGCCAGGCATTGTTTGAGGCACTGGGGATATAGTAGTGGATGAAAGAGACAAATTGGAAATGATTGCTGATATCCAACTATTTACTTGAGAACTAATATTTAAAAGGCACTTCAGGATGCCTTAAGACTTTTAATTCCAGTCAAATTATTGACTTCAATGTGCTTCTGTAGATTTTTTCTGAATCTCTGGATTTTCAACACTCCTCACTTTTTCTTATGCTGCATATCAAATTCCTTAGAAAAGTCTTTGACTCAGTGCTCAGATAAATCCCAAAACTGGCACTTTTTGTTCACACTTCTCTGACCATCCTCACTTGTCACCTGGATGACTATACTTATCTTCTTACCAAACTCCCTGCTTGAAACCCAGCAACCTCACAAATCCTGGCTAATGTGGGAGCTAAAAACAATGAAACTGTTCCTCCCACCTTCTAAAATTTTTTGGCTGGGCTAATCATCAAATTAACAGATTAGCAGAAGGAAATAAAGTTTTTAATATGTGATCATGGAGAATTCACATAAGCATAAATGTTCCAATGACAGTTAGGAATTTTTTATAATTGAATTACAAAACATGTGGAGGAAGGAAAAAAAGAAAATTCACATCTTTTGTTTCAGAAGTCAGAATGAGTGCTTTACAGGAACTTGAGAAGAGCAGGTCCTACAGGGCAAGATAATTTTTCTGGGCAACTCAGAATCAGTGGGACACAGGAGGTAGCTAGCCAACAGGTGACTTTCTAAGCCCTTTTATATAATTATATAATCAAATTACATAGAACCTCCCAATTCTTTTGAAGAACGTTTTCTATCTGTATCTCTTGGCAGGAATGTGGAGAGGGTCAACAGTTTTTTTTCTGAGTTTTGTTTCTTATTAAGCAACTTAAAATGAATATTCTAAAACTAAAATTTCAGTGTGGTAAAACTGTTTTCTTTCAATAAACACAGATTAGTGTCATCTTTTTTTTTTGGTCTTTCAACCTTCCAGTGTCTCCCCAGTCCACTCAGAATAAAGCCAAGATTCTGGCTGGTCGCTTCATTATTTCTGACCTCATGTACTCTCATATTCTGATCTCTCTGCTCCAATTAGTTCACATTCTCTGTGCTGAGCCAACACATTTCAACTGAATAAAGAAAATCTCCCCAAGTATGCCTTTTTTCATTCTAACATACTATCACACATTATTATTTGTTACTGTTTTTTGGATTATTGTGACTCCCACACTTGCGTGTGAGGTCTCTGAGGACTAAGATTTTGTCTGTTTTATTTCTAGTGATTAGAAGTGTGTCAGGGAGATAGTGAGTAGATGGACAGTGTTCTTTGATAAACTAGAAAAATTTACAAATATGATTATGGTTAAAAGAGTAAAATATAGAGCACTATGACCTCACATAAATGGAACTCTGACCTAGATGAAGACCAGTTAAACTTTTTTTAAGGGGAAACATCTAA
>PVKM010037109.1:0-14564 GCA_004027735.1 Carollia perspicillata | reverse complement strand
CTGAGCAGAAAGGTCTGAAGGGTCTGACATTGAGCTGAAATTCACTTCTTCAAGAGGTTTCACTCCTCAGTGCATCTTCCTTCCCATCCTTTCCCTGCCTAGCCCGGGAAAGGGCTGGAAGGAGCAGAGCAAGTGACGGAGAGATCTGCGTGGGGAAGTCTCTGAGAGAGAAGCAAGGCCACGGGGCATCTTGTCTTTTGTGGCACCCCCTGCACGAAACCCAGGGTGCAGACGAAGCCCCTGTGTTTGTACGACCCTCCCAAAGCCCAGAGTCACAACTGCTGTTTCTTTCCCTACCACGGAGGTGACAGTGGCCCTGCCTGGAAAACCGGTGACAAACTTCTGTTCATACCGTGACCATGCTGGGAAGAAAAGCCACTCCCAGTTTCAGAGAAATGACAGACAATGCTCATGCAGGAGCAAAATGGAACTCTGCAGGAAAAGCCCAAGGGACATTTCATGGGCTCTCGAGGAAAAGAGAATATTCCCAACCTCCAGCCACCTCCAGCTTTACGAAGTCTACTGTCGAGTTCTGGGGACGGATCACAGAGAACACACGAAATGACAGACCTACCTACATTCGATCGGCGTGCCGTCTACTATACATGCTTTGTTATTTAGCTGCTTTGAGGTCTCATGCCCAAAGTCTCAAGAGAAGCCTTATTGTGTAGGAAACCCACATCCACTACACAAAATTTAAATCTGCGAAGAACACTAGCATGCCAGTCGGAGATATGCACTCAAAATATATAGGCTCCTAGATTGAATAAGGCTATCCCCCCCTTTCTCTCTCTCTCTCTCTTGATTTTTTTCTCCCCGACCAACTGAAGTGAGATAAACAGACCACAGTAGCGGGTTTTCTCCACATCATATGAAGAAGATGAAAACACGAACAGTAGGAAGCTGGCAAATCTCTGAGAAGTTTTGGGGCAGCTGGGAATTAATGGACAGGACTTTGCTTTTAGCTTGAAGAGGAAGAAAGCAGCCTTGGTAAGGTGCCTGGCGTTGCTAGGCAACCCCAAGCTACCCCCAGCACAAGTTCATTCTGCTGGTGGCCTTCTGAGGGGGAGGTGATGCGCTGTGTTTTTAAAGTGCAAAGCCAGCTTCTGCTTCAGGAAAAACAAGACGAAGGGAGTAATTAGTCTGGAGGGCAAATGGGTATCAGACGGCAGCTTTTTTCCTGGAGAGGATCCTGTAATTGGACTTGGACTGGCTTATGGGGTCATACATTGGGGCTTGTATTCATTCTACCATGACCCTAGGCCAGTCATACTCAAATGAGAAAGGCCTGCACCCCCGCATCGTTCCCTCCAGGGGACATTTGGCAATGTCTGGGGGCATTTTTGACTGTCACCACTTGGGGGGGATGCTGGGTCACTAGTGCCGAGGCTGGGAAGCCCTGGCCCAGACCTAAAGCTCCAGGAGGCCCGAGGCTTCCTTGTTCGCTGTTGGGTCCAGGGCCTGGCGTCATGTCAAACACTTAGTAGGTGCTTGATGAATGAAAGTGAATGGTAGTGCTCGATTGCTTCAGCCTGGTCCTTATCTACAGACTCTCCCGTGAGTCCTGAGACCACAGCGTGTCCTCCTTCTCAAAGTCAAAGAGAGAAATTTCCAGAAAGAACTTTCAAGTGCATAGGTGGTGCCTTGAACTTGTTCTGCTATGCTTCCAATGACTTTGGCAGAGTGGAAATGGAGCCATTGCCAACCCTTTCTACACACAGAATTCTAACCACTGGGGAAGAAAATCCATCGGCACAGTCACCAGGTAGGCAGCCTGTTCGCATTAACAAAAGTTTTTGCTGCAGAAATTTGGGATCGAAAACAACAAGCATATCCAGACACACCCTTGTATTCAGATGATTCCCGAATTTTCAGCTCCGGACCTGGACTCCAACTTGCATCTCACCATCTCCATCTGTTCACTCCTAAGCATCTCAAACTCAACAGAATAGAGCCTCTTTGCCTTCCTTCTCCCCACACTTGGATCCCTGGACCAGTGAATGGCTCCTCCAGGGATGCCCCTGCCCAGGACTGAAACCTCGGAGTCACTCCCCATTACCCTCCCCTCACCCACCAGCTCTCTCATCTCGTGCATCTAGTTCACAACCAAGTCCCGCATCACTTTCTTCTCAGCGATAAGAAGTCCTCGCTGTCCTTCCCCCTAAATGTCTCTGGACCCTGCCTGCCACCCCCACTCCTGGTGCTACCGTGTTAACCCGAGCCATCCTCATTATTGCCCGGGACTCTTGCCAAACCTCCTACCTGGTCTGGTCTCCCTGCCTCCAGCGTGGCACCATGACCCATTTCTCTCTATTCTAGACACTGCTGAGAACATTCTACAGCTTTCTGCTGACCCCAGAGGGACATCTGAGGTCCCCCGCCTGCCTTACAGATCTGGCACGACCCGGTTCTCACCATGTCAGCCTATCCAGTATCGGCTTAGGATTCGGTCCCGTGGGAGCCGCTGGGCGTTTCCTTTCTCCTTCCTCGTCTGCCTACCTTCAACCCATCCTTCAGATTCCCCTCAGAATTCACCTCCGGGAAGCCTTTCCAAAGCTCTGAAATCCGGGTTGGTCACACCTGTCACAGCACCTTTATCCTGTCCTGTGTCATCCCATCTACGGCACTGCATTGCGATGGTCGGACACCTCCTGGATACCCCGTATTTTGCTGTGTATAACGCGCACCCACATTATTATACCCATGGTATATAGTCATTATACCCACGTGTAATGTGCATCCTTATTTTCCCCTAAAAAATGTGGGCAAAAACGTGCGCGCTGCACGTGACAAAATACGGTACTTGCTATAGCCCACGTCACGGCCCTTCCTTCAGACATTTCACTGTGTTATCCCCGGGAAAACTGCTGTAATAAACGTTCACGTCGTCATTAATGACAGTTGGAACGGCGCCCCCAGAACTGTGCACCGTACTACTGAGCAGCTGCCCCGGGCGCCCCTGTTGGGACGTCACTCTGTCGGGGCAGGGACCGTGGCTGTCTCGTTTTCTCCTGGACTGCCGGTTCTCAATCACTAGTCGGGGGAATGGATGGATGACTGACTGACTGACTGACTTCTGACGGATATCAGCATCTCCAGTGACTTTGGCAGAGTGGGAATGGAACAGTTTCCAAGACTTTCCTCCGTATGAAAATGTCAAACATTAGCTCCCCCACCCCCACTCACTCCGTCGACGCACAGTTACCAGGTAGGCAGGCTTTGGCCCTAATGAAAATGAGGTGTGAGCAAAATAATGTCTACAGCCCAGTAAAAAAGGGACGCATCAATGCACTTAAAGAGAGCTATAATTACCATAAAAGGCTTTTCTGAAAAAGCACCAAGAAATGTTCCACCACGTGCAGCAATTTAGAGGCAGAAGGAAGTGGCTGATGCTGTATGAGGGGCAGGGAAGGAGGAGCTGCGTGTTCACGTTCAACATCAAGCACACCTTGAGGAAAGCCGAGAGGCCACAGCCTGCCCGGACGGGAAGGCAAGTGCACACACAAGGCAGGAGGTGTGTGAATGAAGATCGGTGACGAGGGACGCTAGAGAGGCAAGCCGCTCCTGTTTGGTTCCACAAACTCTGGGGACAGCCACCGCGTCCTGGATTAAGCCCCCACAGAGGGCCTTTTCTGGATCGAGGGAAACCTTTAACCTCGTATGGCGTCAGAGAGCTCTGGGATTGAAACCTAGGTCTGTTCCCTGCTTTCCGCGTGATCTTGAGCTGGTCGACTCACGCCTTAACTCCCGTTCGTAAAATGACACATCTTGCCAATTCATCATATTGATTGTCCCTCCCAACAGAATAGCACGAAGGCTGGGGGTTTTGTTCCTTTTGTTCTTTGAGGCATCCCCAGTGTCTAGAAAAATAGTTGCCGTGTAGCAGACAATAGACGCGTGTCGAATAACTAATTTAACAGGGATGATGCTATACTTCGTCAGGTGCCAGAAGGGTTCGATGAAATGACAAAGGCAAAGATTTTAGCACGGAGCCTGGAACGTTGCAAGTGCTCAACAGACAGTAGTAGCCCTTGTCTGTGATTGTGGCTATTACGATGTTGTAATTTGCGGCAGGCTTTTCCCTCTGTGCATAGTTGAAATGAAGGCCATTTCTCTTTGCCATACTTCCAAGATCAGGAAAAGCACAAGAGTCTACCCTATTTCAAGTTCTAAAAAAAATTGCAGGTTTCTTGGGTGTCCTCAGTGGGTGACTGCATCCCATCCTGGGAACTCCCTACTCCCACGACCAAGGTAGGATAAGTAGTGGCCTTTTCTCTTGTGCAGAATTGTACTTTTGCACGTTAACTTAATTAGAGAACTCCCTCTCCCCCAGCTGTTTCCTGAGAGCTGTGCGTTACTGGAATTGAGGAGCAGCCGCACATTTGAAACGTGCACCAGAATCGGCCACAGCATTAGGGCTCTTTAGAGTTGAAAACAGCTTGAGGTGTTGGGGACCAGGGATCATCAGGGGTTCAGTGGCCATTTATACTAAGCAGCAGTGGCAAATGCTCAGAAAATTAATCTGGTGCTTCGAGACACTCTGGGGGGAAACGCCAACTAATTTTAGAAGACTGGCTGCCAAAGAGGCGTTCCGGTCCCCCGAAAACGGCAGGTGTGCCTCTCTCGCTGACCGGTGCAGGGCCCCCAAGCAGGAACCCTGCCCCGCCACCCCAGCAGCGGCGGACATGGCAGAGCCTCCGCAGGTGGTACAAATTTGGACCCAGCTGTCTGCTCGGCACGTTTCCTGCACACACCTGGATTCTTACTGATCAGCATCATTTCTGTCTGCCAGGGAGAAGGAAAGAGGCTGGCTTGGCCCTGGCCTCAGAAAAAATGAACTTAAAAAGAGTAATAAAAGCAATCCTCCCACATTTGAGGAAAAAGGGGGAAGAAAGACATGCCTTATATTTTACTCTTTGGATGCGTCAAGCTCTTATTAATATTTTTTTTAAGTAGAAGATCATGGGGAAGGAGGCTGAGAGTTTTAGGCAGTAGTACCAGGGACTAGCTCATCGGGGAGGGCCAGTCCCCGTCAGTTTCTCTGCGAACTCGGGCTGAACCATGATCACCCAAAGCACTGGGGTCCACCCCGAGCCTGGGCTTTCGGTTGGGGGAGCCTGCTTCCTCCCCCACCCCCAGAACATCCCCTGTCTATTCCACATAGCGGGCTAGTGAGGGGAGAATACCACTGCTCAGCTAAAGCACACACACCCTGCAGCCCGCGCTGACCCCTGCTGAGAACACACCAGGGGTTCCTCCTACTTCTTCATTATTTATTTACTTGTTTTTTTAGAACAGATTTTTATTTATTTTTAGAGAAAAGGGGAGGGAGGGAGAAAGAGAGGGGGATAAACATCTAATGTGAGAGAGAAACATCGATTGGTTGCTACTTGCATGGGCCCTGACTGGGAATCGAACCGGCGACCTTTTGCTTTGCAGGACAGCGCCCAACCCACTGAGCGACGCTGGTCAGGGCTCCCCGCCGTGTCTTTAGATCAGAGCAGTGCTTCTCAAAGTGGGAACTTGTCACAAACGCACATTCTTGGGCTCCGTCTCTGAGGCACTGAATCAGCACTCCCAGGGGTGGGGCCTGGAGATCTGCATTTTAACAAGCCATGGCTGGGGAGGAATCTGGATGTCGCCTCCCTGTGAGAACCACGACTTCAGGGTTAAGTCCTAAATTTTTAAATCAGCCTCAAAAGGCTCTGCATTGTCTGGTGCTGTCCCGTTCTCCCCTTCTCATCTCATGTCACCTTCAGGCTCTGCTCTCTGACCTTCAGCCTCCCTGACCTGCTGTGTTCGAGAACATAGCTGGGATCTGTTTTCTCTTGGCTTTTACAGGGCCCTCTTCCTGAACTCCGCTGCCCCTACTCTCTTTGGCTGGAACCAGGCATCCTGGGCTCAGCCAGCATTTGCTCGGGGAAGGCTCCCTCGGCCGCCGGCTGGCCTTCCTGCCCCACGACGTGATTCCACGGCACCTCCGACACCTGCTGCAGCACACCCCAACATTTTAGCTCATGCTTTGTCTAAAGCCACGGGTCTCAGCGTGGCTGCACATTAGACGCGCCCAGGAGCCTCAAACAATCCCGGCGCTGGGCTGCACCTAATTAAATAGAAATCTCTGAGGATGAGACCCAAGCATCCGTGTTTATTTTCTGAACTCCGCAGAGGATCCCTATGTAACACTGAGGTTGAGAACCAGCGGTTGAGTGTCCACCTTCCCAGGGCCGCTAAGCACCCCGCGGGCAGAGACTCCCACTCCGCCGTCCATGGCTGCTTTCCCAGCCTCCGCCCTGGGCCTGGCGTTGGAGATGCTTGTTGAATGAACATATCAATAAACCACGTGGTGTTTCTGCTGCTTCATTGTGCTCTTGATTTGGCGGCCAGGGGAGAGGAAAAGTTTCCCGTTGGCCACACCCCACATCTCTGGCTGGATGACATGTCTGTCCCCAAGCAAAGGAACAGCTGGTTGGGACACAGGGTCCAAAACCCAGCTGATGACAGCACTGTGGACGAGGGCCGGAGCACGTCTCTGCCTTTCCACTTGCAAGAAGCCGACGCCTTCCGACTGGAAGAGACAGAGCAGAGGGCCCAGCAAGGCAGGGGGGCGGCGCGCTGGTGGCGTGAGAGGGTGACAAGTGTTGCACCAAGGCACGGGGGACTGTAACAAGGAAGCCCAGGGGTTTAATTTGGTTTTCGGGGGATAATTGAGTTGTACCTGGTGCTGCTATTCCCACGGCCGTCCAGCAAATAGTGAACGTGGGACCTACCGGGTATGGAAATAGGGACAGAGGCACAGCTTTGCTTTCTTATTTGTTATTTTTAACCATCCAATTTCTACACCCATTGAGCATCCGTATAGCCACGGGAGGGTCATAAGAATACAAACGACACCCAGGAGGCCTGCGGGCACGGACTCGGTACTTACCGCAGGGCCCCCGGCTCTCTCTTACCTAGCGTGAAATCAGGCCCACGATAAATTGCCATATATTTTTTGTTGTTGCTCTTTGAAGCACAACTTTAGGAAATGCAAGGAAATCGCTAACATGTTTGTTTCTTGTAGCTGTTTCAAAAAAGGGCCAAGACTCTGCCCCAGGCCCGTAATTACGGATTTTTAGGAAGCTTTTACTGTAATGACAACAATAAGAGCGGAGCCTCCTACAGACATCTCTGCGCCTGCCGCTCTGTGACGGGCCTTCCCTGCATTAGCTCATTGAATCGCCACGGCCCCTCTGTAACGAGGTTACTAGTATCGTTCTGATTTCGCAGGCGGGGAAACGGAGGCATGGAGACCTGAAGTGACTTGGCCAATGGGGCAGAGTCGGTTAGTGGCTGAGATAGGATTTGACCCCAGGGGGATGGGCTCCACCATCTCCGCTCTCCACCAGGGTGACCCACTGTCCTCGTCTGCCTTGCACTGAAAGTCCTGAGTCCCGGGAGGCCCCTGAGTCCCAGGCACCTTGGGATAATGTCATCACCGAGGCCACGAGTGAGGACTGGGCCTTTTTCATTGGTGGCCATGGTGGGGGATGGCGGGGATCGAGGCTTACGCGCCCAAGGAAAAGGGAGAGGGTGCACACCTTCCCACGGGGTGCTGCGTTCAGTATGTGGGCCCCTCCAATCGGTTCAGCTGCCTCTGCAGGCCACAGCACCAGGTCAGCCCTGCAACCACACAGCGGTGTGGGAAGCCTCCTGGGTTTGTTTGCATCTCGGCGCTGCCCTTGGCTGCACGATCTTGGGCAAAATATTATTTTGTTGATGATTGCTTATGCCTTCACTTCTTCCTCGGTAAAAGCCAGGCAATAAAAGTACCTGGTTGTTGGGGTTTCAAAGAGAGAACACATATCACATGCTGAGCAGGAGTGTACATATGTGTAAATAATGCACATACCATACGTGCAGTGTAGAATAAGTGTAAATGCCCGTAGTGAATATCCCGGAATGGACAGCTGCTGCTGTTAAAAGTCACCTGAAACGGTAGCAGGAGGTCTGTGTGGCTTGCTGAAGCCCCTGATCTGCACATGTGTTGGCCATCAGGGGCGACTGTATGCTATTATTTAAAACAGGATCAGCGGAGTTCATCTAGTAAAGGCCCCAGGAAGGTGCCCAGAGACCGAAATGGAAAGGAGAACGATGAGGTAATTTTCTGAGCATTAACACGAGTGAGATCAGCACATAATGGAGGTGACACGTTCCCTAGAGAATTTCCCTTAAAATACAGGAGGTACGTGGGGTGAGACTGTGAGGGATTCCAGGGTTTAGAAACCCCAGCCGGGCTCAGAGACGCATGTTAACGGAGAGCAGCCACCTGCCTGGAGTGTGGAAAAGGGGCCCGCAGAGCAAGAGCGGGTCAAGGTCAGTTCCGAAGTGAGTGGGTTCTGCTGCTGGAGGAAAAGAAACACCACCGGCCTTTGATGAGTGGGTGCCAGGGGCTTGGCACGTCCCACCCTTGTTACTTCATTACTGAGCCCTTTCAAGGACCACAGGAAGCAGGAATTATCTGAAGCTCAGAGAGGTTAATTTACTTGCCCGGGGGCATAATCACTGAGAATGGCAGCCTGAGGGTCTGAACCCAGGCTGGCCAAGTCTGAGCCCACACACTCTGCTCCCCTCCAGCCAGGTCGGGTTCCACAGGGAGGGGCGGCCTCGGGACGTCCTCCTCCTTGCTTTGGTTCCTTGCTCCCCAAGCAGTCTGCTGATTTTAACCTCACTTCCCACATAAACTTCCCTTCAGGGAGAGACCACCCAGAGAAGGGGGTGTGGGTTTCCTTCACTGGGGATTAGTGAGTGGGTGAATTTGAGTTCATGGGAGGAATTAGAACTGGACCCACACTGTTACCACAACCAAGATGGAGTTTCTGAAGCTGAGAACCAGACAGGGCCCCATGTTGACCCTGCCAGGGGAAGCCACCTGCACATGTCCTGCCTGAATGGTTTGGGGGTTCCCAGTCAAGAGTGCTCCCCTTGTCTTTGACGAGCCTCTTGTGTGCAGATCAAGGGTGAGAGGACCGCTAAGTGAGAACTACTAACCCAATAGTAGGAACTTCCCGAGTTGCTATATGCCAACTTCCGGGGCAGGACCATGAGTTCACTCTTTCATTCCTTCAGGAAATATTTGCTGAGTATCAGCCAAATGCTAGGTGCTTTCTAGACACAGGGCATGCAGTGGTAACCAGAAGAGACAGTCTTGTTCTCAAAGACCTTACATTCTATTGGGGGAGAGCCACGATAGAAAAAATAAATTAACACAGTATGTCAGATGGCGATGTTGCTATAGGGAAAAGAAACGGGGAGGGGCTTGTGATGGGGCGACGGTGGGGCGGTGCTGCTCTACATGGGGTGCCGAGGGAAGTCCTCGCTGACAAGGTGGCTTTTGAGCGAAAACCTGGAGGAGGGAAGAAGCGAGCCACACCAATATCCAGGGGACAGTGGTCCAGGCAGAAGGCACTGTAGGTACGAAGGCCCCGGGGCAAAGCGCTCCTGGGGTGGTGGAGGGAGAGCCAGGTGGCTGGTGTGGCTGGAGCCGTGGGCGCAGGGAGAACACGAGCACAGGGCGACGGGGGAGGGCCAGACCATGCGGGGCCTCGTGGTCCCCTGGGAGGATACAGGCTTTATCGTGAATGAAACGAGACCACCAGGGGGGTTTTAGCAGAGGAGGGGCCTGCTCTGACTTGGATTTTTGAGGGTGCCTTTGTGCTGGGAGAACAGACGGGGAGGGTGGACAGGAGGGAGCCCCAGGGATGGCCTTGGTGAGCCATCCCTTGGTGGTGGTTTGGGCAGCGTCCCACGCACTGCTCCCCTGACTCCACGTGGCCCCGCTAATTCTATACTCGTATAGGGTTCCCTTCACGTCCCTCCAAAAGAAAGACTTTAGCAGAGGGACACAAAAGCAGAGGATTTAACACTCTATCCCTAAAAGAGCACTCTGGGGGACGCAAACAAATTAAACTCCTTAGCTGGGAATCAGCAAACAAATGAGGTCGAGGAGGCTGGGTTTTGTGGAAATTCTGCCCTCCTCTCCGAGCCGCCTTACTATTGAAAACAGCATTTGGAGGTGGGGGGGCATGGGGGCATGGGTCGGGGAGAGCAGGGAGCTACTGGTCGCCCAGGCTCTGTCTGGTAAGATGTGACACCTCTAGCAAGCGGACTTTCTTAACTCAATGACTTCAGACCACCCAGCCACATTCATTCCACAGCTTTGCCTAGTTCTTGGCGACAGGGCCTCTGGGATCACCCTGCACTCCCTCTCAGGTTATTACACCTCGATTTTAATCCCTTTGTGTCCTATTTACTCCTATTGGTCAACTTGACCCATCTGAATTGTGGCACTCAAACTTAACAAGCAATCTCCATACAGCCATCCATCCATCCACCATCCATCTTTCCTGTATCTATCATCTACCCATTATCTATCTATCTATCTATCTATCTATCTATCTATCTATCTATCTATCTATCTATCTTTACTAATCTATCAAGCGTTCCTTACCAACCAATCTCTCCAAATTCTCTGAAGGTTTTTTTAAAAAAGACTTTACTTATTAATTTTTAGAGAGAGGGGAAGAGAGGGAGAAGAAGAGAAACATCGGTAGGTTGCCTGTCACACATCCCCACATGAGGACCTGGCCCACAATCCAGGCACGTGCCCTGACTGGGAATCGAACCAGTGACCTTTCGACATGCAGGACAGCACCCAATCCACTGAGCCACACCAGCCACGGCAAGTCTCTGAAGATCTGTTCTGAGAGCACGATGTATTCAATAGCCTCATACAGGAACTATTTTTTAAATCTTGCTTTGTGTTACTTTCTGTCCAGTACAGAAACAACACGAGCAGTTCGATCTGTCCTCGGCTTCTTCACCCTCTTCCCTCTCCTCCGGCTGGCATCACATCTCCCACTCATGCCCTGACACAGGAATCCAGAGCCTTCTAGCGCCTTCTATCATTCACCCCTTCCCGACCTTGTGACCCAGGTCACCCCGAGTCATCAAGAACTTACCCTGCCCTTGGAAACTCTATTTGCATGTAGAGTTCTAGTCCTTTTCTTAGGAAGTTTTTAGCTGATCAAGGACTCGGGGGAGGCCACTGGTCATTACAAGGTCTTCACCTACAGACTTAGCAACAGCCTGGACCAGCAGATGCAGTGGTGCGGTAGAGGGACTAGATTGTCCTCTGAGAGCGCGGAGAACGGGGCCAGGATCCCAGCACTCTGGCCCAGCTGCGTCAGGGGCTGTGCTTCACTTTTGCGTAATGGGTGTGCCCGCAGCAAGGCGAGAGCTTCCTCCTCGAAATCCGCTCATTTACAGAGAAACAGAAACCACTCCTCTCAAATACGGTTCCAACATGCAAAACAGCGGTACGTTTCTGCTAAGTCACGTTCTAACTGAACGGATAATTAAATGCTGACTGGCAGCGGGCGCGGGGGTGCTGCTTCCCAGTTGCTAACTGCAGAGTTCCCGCAGGCACCCCTAAACCGCAGCAGAGCAATCCCCGGGAGGCAGAACGCAGACTGATTTTTCCAACAACGCTACAAAAAACTGACCACCGTTGTCGACGGAACGCTCACCTCTCCAACCGTTCCTGAGTTTCACCTCCCTCCGCTATTCCTCCCGAACAAGACTCCGTCTTCACCTGGGCCCCACCAGGATCCAGTCCGAGTTCTACGCCAGTTCTGCCGAATGTGCCTTTTAGAGGGGCCCCACAATGCATCTGGATTTAGAGATGACCGGGTTTTATGTGGCTCTGGAAAATGTGTAGCTTTTCCAGAGCTCCAGTAAGTTCTGTGTATGGCCCTGCATGCCCTCGTGATTAATGACATAGGCAGGGATGGGGAGCTTTCAGAGGTCACCCCCTGTGTACCGAATCATGCAGCACGGGTCCAAAAAACACCCTTGGATAAGAATCCTGGCTCTTCCACAAACGCAGTGGCATTGCCTGCTGCACTTGACATTGACCAAGACCTGCTGCTTCTCCCTGACTGTGCTTCTAAAGAAAGTCAACTCCCCAAAACAGACACTTTCAAGATAAAATGGGAGTCATTGTGTTTTCTTGGCTATTTCCCTGCAAAGTATCATAGGTACTAGGATAAGAGAGAAGGCTGGGTAAACCAGATGGCTGTTTTGCCAGACTCGGACAGGTCTCCCAAATTCAAGGTAGCCAGGCCACGGGTGTGAAGCAAATTAAGCGTCCATACAAAATATGCTACGATGTGCAGTGCTGAGGTTGAAAATTTAAATGCGCCAAAGTCAAGAGATTCGAAATGGTTCCCACAGCAACTATAACTCAGTTCTCTGGTGAATACGAAATTAACTCTATTGCAAAACATGCTGTTCAATTTACGCCTTAATATAGTCGTGGCAGAGTTACAGTGGCTGTGAGAACGCTCACTCTGAATTGTTTTGAATAATTAATTTAATGAAAAGTTGGTGGAAATGTGAACTCTCGACAGAAAGTCGGCTGAGATTTAGGGGAGCTGGCCGGTGAAGAGCACGGAGTCATTTCTGGAATCTGAGATTACTTCGCACATTTTTTGGCCTGGGGGCGGGGCACAGGGAAAGCAGAGGACCCCAAAGCCTGCTCACAGGGGATTGTCCTCCATCTCTGAAAAAACCACGTCTGCAGGCGGTGACCTGACTGCTAGGTGAGGCTGCCTCCCTGGTGCCCAGACACCTCGATTCCGTGGCCAGCCCCCCAGGTAACCCTATTGCCGCGGCCACCTGGGGTCAAAGCAGGCGAACCAAAGGGCATAATGGTGCCTCCGGGCCCCTGGCCAGAAAACCTGGATTTAGAACTCCCCCCCTCCTGTCACCGAGAGTAATGACTGACACCAAGTGCTTCACCTCTCTGAGCCAGGCTTCTCACCTGTGCCACGGTGGCGACGGCACTTTCTGCCTCGCAAGACTGATAGGAGGGTTAGAGGAGAGAAGGCACGTGAAGAATGTAGCGTGGGGACTGGCAGAGTTCATGGTCGACACTCAGGAATGGTTAGCTGTTTTTCTCTGGAAAGGGAACTCAGTCAATCGGTAAAAGCAAAACACATAAAAGAAAAAAATCAATGATTGGCCTTTCTCGTGATTTCAGTGCCAACTGATGTGGTATAAGCCTGGGCCAGCAGGCCGGGGGTGACAAGGACAGAAACAGGAGTTGGCAAACGTTCCCGAAACAATAATGTATCTTTAGTAGAGACACTTGAGGCCACTTCTATGGACGCGCTAGGGATGTACCAACCCATCACCTCGTCTCCTGGATGAATATTTCTCAGCTTGTTTCGGGTCATCATCTTCTTCCCCACGGACCCTTGAGACCTTTTCCCTCTAACTCCTCTCCCAATCATGAAATTTTAATGTCACAGATACACTTTCCATCCGTTTATTTATTGCATATATATGTGTTTTATACATTAAAGGTAAGATTTTTTTCACCTTCCCAAAGAACCATTTTTCACCTCCTTGAGGGTGATACTGACCCCCTTTCGAATGTGTCCCTTAAGCTGACACATCCCCTGTGTACACCCTCATCCTCCAAAACTCAGGACAAACCCTTCAGGTACTTGATTACTCCCGTTTCCTGCTTTGAATCCAGCTCCCGACCTCTAAAAAAGGACCCCTGTGGCTGAGAAACACAGTGTTGTGGATGCCAGCTCATGGCGGCTTCTCACTCCCCGCGCTCCTAGCTAAGTGTGGCTGCTTCCTTTCTGTCTCCCAAAGAACCCAAGAGGGTCACGCCTAGGTACCCTCAAGCCGGCCAGCACTTAGCGAGCGCCTGCTGTACCCCAGGCCCCAAGGCAAGGGATCATTTAGGTTTTCTGGAGAGTATGTTTTGCTACCGGGTGTCGAAGGAATCGACCCTTCTAGAGACCGTCTTCCTTGGGAGGCACTGTAAGGGTGTCAAGAGAAAGGGGTGAAGTCACAGCCTGGGGGGAAAAGCCAAAGGAAACCCCCCAGCGGCTTGCATTTGTAGCCTCCAAAGCCGTTCCCAGCTGGGCTTTAACTGCTGTCTTTATGTATCGGTCTCATGCCGTTATCCGGGCCCCCACCTCCTTCCCCTCCAAGTCTTGGCTTGCAGCTTTCTATTTCGCTGTGATCGGTATCAGTAACACTGTAATGTCTTCTGAAAGACATGATTTTATAACACTGCAATCACTTGCTTTCACTGCTCAGGAAATATTTTGAAGTTGTATGACTTAGTGTAACCCAGTCTCACTGGTGAGGGAAGTGGGAATTTAAATGTCAGGGCAAAGCCTGCTCCGTGCGCTGAGATCAGTGAGACGCAACCCCGAAGTGGCCTGCTGCGCCAGCCAGGTGCGTCGTCGTCCCTCACCCTGGCATGGCACTCCAGCTTCTTCTGCAACCTGAGCAGGGCGGAGGGCGGAAACTGCAGTGGCCGAACGCCCTGCTGACCGGTGGAGCCTCCCTGGGTTTCCCCATTTGCCTATTGGTGTCAACTTCACCCAAGGGCCAGTTCAGCTGGGTGGGCTTAAATCTGCTGGCAGACCTGCAGTGTGGGGTCACCAGGGGTGGCACTCCATTCACGGTAGGCAGGACACTTGAGGCCTCACTGGACT
>PVKM010037108.1:0-14566 GCA_004027735.1 Carollia perspicillata | reverse complement strand
AGATTTGCCAGACCCGCCTGCAGAACCCAGTACCCCTCCAGGGCCTCCTTCTCAGCCAGTGGTCACTGAGGTCACCAGGAACAGCATTACCCTGACCTGGAAGCCCCACATGCAGGCTGGAGCCACAGTTACCTCTTATGTGATAGAGGCCTTCAGGTACAGAGGAAGTTTTGCGTGCAAACCTGGAAAGTTAAAAGGAGGGGACCAACCCTGTGTCCTTAAGGTCTTTGCTGTTGCAGGGAAAGGCTTGCCAGTTCCCTCTCCCAGGGTGAGGAGGTGTAGGGGGGCCATAGAGAATGGATGAACCACAGCTGGTGTGGCTCAGTGGATTGAACACCGGCCTGCAAGCCAAAGGGTTGCTGGTTCGCTTCCTAGTCAGGGCACATGCTTGAGTTGCGGACCAGGTCCTCAGTAGGGGGCACGTGAGAGGCAACCACACATCGGTGTTTCTCTCCCGCTTTACAAAAAAGAGAGAGAGGGAATGAGAGGGAGCAGGTAGGTTGGAGGTCCCTGGGCTCAGACAACCCTGTCACTTCATTCCCATTGCAGCCCAGCAGCTGGCAACACATGGCGGACAGTGGCAGACGGTGTGCAGCTGGAGACACACACCGTCAGCGGTCTACAGCCCAATACCATCTACCTGTTCCTGGTGCGAGCCGTGGGAGCCTGGGGCCTTAGTGAGCCCAGCCCCGTCTCTGAGCCCGTCCGCACCCAGGGTAAGGCCAGGGTCCCTGGCTCGTGGGTACGACATGTCACACGGCACAAGGCACGGTGGCAGCTCTTTCCTGCAGTGCTGGGGCGACACTGGTGGCTGGCAGGTCATGCTTCCCTCTCATTGAGTGAACAGGAGGAGAAGGAGGAGGAGGAAAAGGAAAGAGAGGGGAAGAGGGGAAGGGGAGGGGAAGAAGAGAAGGGGGAGAGGGGTCAGGGAGGAAAAAGAAGGAGGGGAAGAAGAGAGAGAGGCAGTGGCAGGGGCCGGGGTGATTCAGCCGCCTTGGTGGCTCCTCACTTCTGAGTCTCTTATCCACAGGAGTGTAGAGTATCAGGACTCCCCCCCAACCCCCAACCCCTCTCGACCCTGGGGTGTGCCCTGGAGCACTAAGCAGTACAGTCTGTGGGGCGGGGCCGAACCAGGACTTAGCATACAGTCAGTCCTGACTGCCTGCCCCTGCGGGACCCTGCTGAGTGGGCTCTTTGGTCAATAGACAGCAACCCTTCCAGGCCAGTGGAGGACACATGGAGAGGCCAGCCAGGACTGGCCGAAGTGGCTGTGCGTATGCAGGAGCCTGTAGTCCTTGGGCCCCAGACCCTGCAGGTGTCCTGGATCGTGAGTGTGCCATAGGGATGAGGTGAAGGGCACAGATAATGGTGGGGGACGTAGGGGCCTCCAAGAATGGGTACAGGGGAGTGGGAAGTGAGCGGCTGGGGAAGCTGGGTATATGGGGGAGGGGCTGGGCTCGGAGGACTTGTGTGGCCCTAGCTTCTCCTGGTATGCTTCCTCTTGTTTCCTACAGGTAGATGGCCCAGTCCAGCTGGTGCAAGGTTTCCGGGTGTCTTGGAAGGTAGCAGGTCCTGATGGGGGAAGCTGGACAGTGCTGGACCTACAGTCCCCAAGCCAGCAAAGTACTGTGCTCAGAGGACTCCCCCCAGGGACCCGAATTCAGATCAAGGTGCAAGCCCAAGGCCAGGAGGGGCTGGGTGCTGACAGTCTCTTGGTGACTGGGAACATTCCTGAGGAGGGTAAGGGGGTGGGGCACGGAGCTGCTGGATGTGCAGGAGGGAGGTGGGAGTGGGGGAGGGTGGGAGTTTGCAGGGGAAGAGCGAGGCAGGTGGGTGGGAAGGGGGTACCTTCATTCCCTAAGGTGTTAGAGCTGGGAGAGGGGAGCTTGGGGCCCAAGGGGCAGCTTGCAATGACTGTGTCCTGCTCACTGAGTTCCACCCTGGCCAGCCCCCAGTGGTCCCCCCCAGGGAGTGGCAGTGGCCTTGGGGGGTGAAGGCAACAGCAGTATCACTGTGTCCTGGGAACCTCCACTCCCCTCCCAGCAAAATGGGGTCATCAAGGAATACCAGGTACAGGGTGTGCAAAGGGACTGGGCAGGAGGGAGAGGAGGACCCGGGGCTAGGATTAGAAGGATCCAGTGCTGGCTTTGTGGCTGGGGATGGGGCTTTGGGAGGGGAGAGGGGTTTCGGTGTTCCCTCTAGGCTGAGTTATGCCTGGCTAAGCCCCGCTGTGCCGTTCAGAGCGCCAAGTTTCCACGTGAAGCCAGAATCCCGTTTCTGACTCTCAACCCGGGTCTCGGCTCCCTCAGATCTGGTGCCTGGGGAATGAGAGCCGCTTCCACCTCAATCGGTCCGCGGCGGGTTGGGCGCGCTCTGCGGTGCTCCAGGGACTGCTGCCAGGTGTCCCCTACCGGACCCAGGTCGCAGCGGCCACCAGCGCTGGCGTGGGTGTGGCCAGTGCCCCGGTGTCTGTGCAGCTGCGTGAGTCTGGAGGTGGGGGGTGGTGGGCGGGCGGGGCTGGAAAGTGAAGGGGGTCCCGGAATGGCTCCTAGGTTTCCGGGCCGCTCATGGCTCTGACCCCCACAGCGACCCCACCGGAACTGGAGCCCGCGCTCGAGGCGGGCCAGGGGCTGGCGGAGCGGCTGGCCAGGGTGCTGCGGGAGCCGGCCTTCCTGGCAGGCGGTGGTGCAGCCTGTGGGGCGCTGCTCCTCGGGCTCGGTGGCGCCCTCTGCCGGCGCCGCAGGCAGCGCAAGGAGCTCAGCCATTACACAGGTGAGAGCGGGCGCGGGCCGGGCACACACCTGTTGGATTGAGGAGCCCGCGGAACTCCGAGGGAAGAGTGGGTGTGGAGGAGGCGGGGCCTGGAAGGGGCTGGGCCTGAGCCTGGGGGCGGGGTAAGACTTGCCCTTAAGATGCCTTTTTTTTTTTTTTTAAGTCTGACAAGGATTTATTAGAAAGCTTATTAGTCACAGTGAATAAAAAGCCATGGACAGAAGAACTGAGATCTCCAGATTCTGGCACTGGGCTTAGAACACTAGTTAGAAGCTAATAAACATTATCTTACCTAAGTCCCTATATTACCTTGACCAGAGACACCCATAAGCAAAGAAATGAGATGCCCACGCACTCCCCAGACTGCTTACCTAGGCAGTCAGTGTCCGTAAATGGGGGCCAGTCTGGAGAAGGAACACACTCGTGGGGGTGGACCTGGTAGGAGGGGTGTGGCCAGGAGCCCAGGCAGTAAATTGCCAGGAGCGGGTGTGGGCGGAGCCCCCCGCCAGCTGTAAGGTAGAGGCTGAGTTCTTCTACCTTCTAGTAAAGGAGGAGTCTGGAGAGATCCGAGAGCCCCTGGATCAGTGGTTCACAATCTTGTCTACACATGGGAACCACTTGGGGAGCTTCGAAAAAAACACCGTTGTCTGAGTCCCTCTCACTCCTAGGAATTCTGGTGGAATTGGTCCAGGGTGCAGCCTGGGTGGTGGAATTGGATCGGGGCCAAGGAGCGGACAAGAGTGCGGATATTTCTGACCCTTTTCCCATTCCCCCTCTTCTTTCTCCCATGGGATCCTTTTTGGAAGCCTCCTTTGCCTACACACCTGCAGGTAAGCCACCGTGGGCTGCCCGGTGGGGTTCGGACCCCAGCAAAGGCTCTTCTCTGACCCAGTCTCCCCTCATTCTCCCCAGTGTCCTTCCCGCACTCAGAGGGCCTCTCGGGAGCCAGTTCCAGGTAATTCTCTCAACTCATCTCCCAAGCATTGTCCCTTCCACCTTGCTCTCCAGGCCTCACCGCCCCGTCGGCCCCTGACTCCACCACGACCGCTGTCCTGCTGCCCCTGACCCGCTCCGTCCTACTCTACTTTCCCTAGCCTCTCAGGCTCTCTGCCCCAATGTTCCCATGCTCTCCCTCAGGCCACCAGTGGGCCTTGGCCCTGCTCCCTACCCTTGGCTGGCAGACTCCTGGCCCCACCCGTCTCAAAGCCCCTCAGCCCAGGAACCCAGGGGAAGCTGCCGCCCCAGCAATCCCGACCCAGATGACAGATATTACAATGGTGAGGAGTTCTAATTCCCTCAAGGGCCCACCTGGCCCCAGCGCCCTTCTCTCCTCTCAACCTACTGGGGTACACTGAAGGGAGCTGAGGAGCCCTAGTGTTTCTGAGGCTGGCGAGCCCCCAGGAGGATGTGAGTTGGGGGAGTGACCCCTGCACCCTGGTTTGGGAAGTAGGGTTTGGGGCAGGGGAAGAAGCCGTCTGGTGGGCTTTCCTTTTGCCCTCCATTCTCCTGTTGTCCTCTGTTTTTCCGTGTCTGCCCCTGCCTCCTCTCCTGCGCCTCCCTCTTTCTCCTCCTCAGAAGCTGGAATCTCCCTCTACCTGGCTCAGACGGCCCGGGGCGCTGCTGCCTCTCCAGAGGGTCCTGTCTATAGCACCATTGACCCCGCTGGGGAGGAGCTGCAGACCTTCCATGGAGGCTTCCCCCCAAACTCCTCAGGGGACCCTGGAACCTGGAGCCCGTATGCTCCCCCAGAATGGAGCCAGGGAGACAGCGGTACGACTCCGATTCCTCATGCCCCACGCTTCCCCTGTGGGACCTGGCGCAGCACTTCTTCCGACAAGTCTCACCTCGGCCTCCTTCCTGCCCAAATCTTGGTGTGCCCCGTCCTACTCTCCTCAGGGCCCAGGGGAGGCAAAGTGAAGCTTCTGGGGAAACCTGTGCAGGTGCCTTCCCTCATCTGGCCAGAAGCCTTGCCACCCCCTCCTCCTTCCTGTGAGCTGAGCGGCCTGGAGGGACCTGAGGAAGAGCTTGAGGGCAGGTAAGGATGCATCCTACTACAGATGCCCTAGCATGGAGCCAGCCCAGGGCCACCTACAGGGGAGGGCAGAGAGCTGGGAGAAGAAGGGCAGTGGTGACAGGAAGGCCATCCCCACCCTCCTGCCTCTTTTCCTCAGCTCAGAGCCAGGAGAGTGGTGCCCGCCAGTGCCTGAGAGGAGCCACCTGGCAGAGCCCAGCTCCGGTGGAGGGTGCTTGGTCCCTGTGTCCCGAGGGGAGACCCCTTCTCCCACACCTTCCTATGGACAGCAGTCCACAGCCACTCTGACCCCCTCACCTCCTGACCCGCCCCAGCCCCTCACTGACATTCCCCACCTCCACCAGGTGTCCAGGTAGGGAGGCCTAGAGCACCTTGCACATTCTAGGCTCTCAGTACATACCTGTTCAGTGGACGGATGGGTGGAGGGGTCTGGGCTGCAGAGGTCTCATGGCTGTGTGAGGGTGGAAGTGTGTTTCGGGGAGGAACCCCGAGGCTAATGAGGTCTCTCACCCTCTTCGGGTGGTTTCTCCATCGGAGTGACTTTGCAAGCTCCTGGAGTGTTTCAGAGACATGGCTTTCCTCACGCTCCGCTAGCCCGGGAGCCTGTGTGGGGCTGGCTCTGTGTCGTTCATCTGGGTATTAGGCTGACTGTCTAACACAGTGCCTGGCACGTAGTAGGCATGTAGTGTTTGTCAAGTGAACACATGCTAAGGCCTCATGTCATTGCAGGAAGGTGCCCCTTGAACCAAGTTCCCCTCTCAGTGGGCCCCAGCCCACCCTGAACAGCCGTGAAGCGAGGCCTGCGGGCCCGGCGGCTGGCCCCACGGCCTCCCAACACTTCAGCCCCAGCCCTGTCCCCAGCACAGCCAGCAGTGCCCCAGGTGAGTCTGTGGAACGTCAGCTCCCAGAGCTCGTCTTCCCTCACCCCCAGATCTCTCACATTGCTCCTAATGTCGCAGGGAGGACCCGACAGGTGCCTGGGGAGAGCACCCCTCCACTCCAGGGGCCCCGTGCCCAAATTCGGAAGAAGCCTAAGGCTGTTCCCTACAGGCCGGAGCACAGTCCTGGGGGTGAGGGGGCCATGGGCCTGGGGGATGGTGACAGTCAGTAGCCGAGACAGGGAAACCTAGGGTGAGCCCTGGAGGCTGGGGGTGGGACCGGGGTGTAGGCCAACCCAAATCTTGGGCTGTTCGTTCGCAGCCTCCTGGTGCCCTGGAATGGGGGTGGGAAAGGCTGGTACCAGGGAAGCAGGAGGCTCTGCTGAAACAGGTCTCTCCGCAGACTTGCCCCCACCACCCTTGCCGCCACCAGAGGAAGAGGCAAGCTGGGCCTCAGGGCTGAGGGCAGCGGGCAGCATGTCCTCCTTGGAACGGGAGCACAGTGGGGAGAGAAGAATGGTGCAGGCGGGGGCCCTGGGGGCCCATCGGGGCCCTCTCCTGGACGGTAAGGAGGGCCAGGACGGGCTGGAGGGCCACTGCTGTGTGGGACCGGGGCCTGACGGGACAGTGCGGACCGTGCCACTGATGGACTAACTCCAACCCGGCGCACCCCTCACTTTCAGCTGGGTCCCTGAACTTGATCAACACCAAAGACACTTGTCTCTCCAGCTGCCCCTGAGCAAAATCCCCTGAGGTTCCCAAGGACTGAAGCCCCAGTGAGGAAAGAGTAGGGATGGGTGTTCTGTCCCTCCTTTCCCAAGGACGGAGTTCCCTGCAGGCTTCTGAACGCACATTACATCGAGGCCGTGGGCTAGGCACCCTGCTTCTCAGCACCCACAATGACCTGAGCCCTTTGCCCGCTCTCAACTCTTCTCCCAGAGCTGGGATGGCGGTTGGGGTGGCACAGCGACCTACTGGGGGCATCCTGCCACTGCCCGGGCCCAGCTGCCCTTTTCTCTTGTGCTGCAGAAGAGGCCTGGCCCCCTTACAGCCGACCGAGCTTCCTGTCCCGGGGCCAGGCCACCAGCACCTGTTCCACCGCTGGCAGCAACTCTTCCAGAGGCTCCAGCAGCTCTCGGGGCTCCCGGGGCCCTGGACGGAGCCGCAGCCGCAGCCGCAGCCGGAGCCAGAGCCAAAGGCCAGGACGGAGATGCCGAGAGGTGGGGGCTAGGGATCACAAAACTGGGAGTAGAGGGCTAGGGAGGGTGGACCAAGGAATGACTGGAGAGAGGAAGATGAGGAGGCTTGCAGGATGTGAAAAGGAGGGGGCCCAGGGCGTGAGGGGCAGGAGGAATCCTGGAGAACAGTCACAAAGGTCAAGGCAAGATGACACGTTGTACAGGAGGCTGGGGTCCCCTAGAAGTTGATCAGGGGCAAGGCTGATGGGACAAGAGGCACATCCCCTCTTGTGGCCTGTTTGCTCTGGGCCAGGCCTTGTAAACCAGCCTGTCTCTCTCTCCCTTCCTCTCTCTCTCTCTCTCTCTCTCTAGGAACCAAGATAACCTTTGATGAGAATATCCGCAGTTCCATGGGGAAAGGCTTGTCCCTGGGCCTTGAGCCTGGATGGCGGCCCCTCCCTTGGTAAAGGAGGGGCTGGGAGGAGGAGCAGGGAGGGGTCTCCTCCCTCCCAGCAGTGAAGGAGGGCTCCCTGAACACTTGGCCTAGGAGCCAGAGAGACAGCTCCTTCATTGCCATCTATTCCTACCTGAGACCCATTTGCAAAAAAGACAATAAAGAGTCCGACCAGAATTCTTGGCCATTCGTCTGCTTTTTGCAGGATGTGGGGGAAGGCGCTGCCAGGGGGTGTGGACCAGTGCACTTCCTTTTGAACTTCTCAGTCAAAGCTCTGCTTGAGGACAGGGCTGAGACCTGACCTGTCCTGCCTCCCGAAGGAGCTGAAGTCACGGTCCCCTCAGATGCAACCAGAGGGATTTTCCAGATGACCAGCTGGAGGAGACTCGCCCTGCCCTCAGAGAACTAAGCTAGGCCCTCCCTCAGTGCCTCCTTGGGGGAGGGGGGTCTTCTCTCGTGCAAGGAAATATGCCCTGGTAATAATAATTTTTACAACTGAGAGAAAGGGGGAGCTGATGAGGAAACCCTGCCCCCCCCCCCACAGAGGGTGTGTGCACACAGTCACCTCCCGGCCCGATTTGGCCAAGATGTGACTGGTTTGGCTGGCACAGAAATTTTAAAACTTTTGGCCATGAATGCCATAGTCCCTGTCACCCCATCACTCACAGTCAGTGCCACTCACTGGTTGGCTGAGGTCTGTTTCCTTCTTGTCTGTTCTGCCCCGGCTCAGCAGCCTCCCTGGGCCCTCAGGGCATTGCCCTGCCCTCTGGGCCCAGGCTCTGACCTTTCCGGCCACTTTGGCCTAAGCATGTACAAATCCCTTTTCCTCCTTCGGTCTAGCGAACAGGGTTGGAATGTTTTTAAAAGGAATTTTACCAGGAAGCTAAAAAAAAAAAGCAAAATTCTTAAAAGGAAAAGCAGTGAGAGAGGGAGAATGTGTACCTGCAGCACTGGTCCCTGCCCCCACCCCACCCCCGGCCCCACCTGGCTCAGCCTCCAAAACAGAGTGGCCTCCGGTAGAGCTTCTGGGGTTTGGGGCGTTATACCCCCTTTCCAATGGACCCTCCCTGAAGGTGTCTTCCTGTGGCCCCGGCCATGTTCAGTATATCCCCCCAACTTGAGAATTCTCCCCTTGACTTTTCCTGCCGGGTGAGGAAGGCGCCACTACCTGCCCTCAGTGACTTTCCATGGCCTGGGTCCTGGGAGTCCTGCTCCACCACTGCTCTGGTCCACTGTTTTGGGGGAAGGGTGTTCCCTGGCCAGCGGGGACAGTGGTCCCACCTTTTGTGGGATGAGCTCCTTTGCCTTTTTTAAGAAACCATCCGGGACTGGGCTTTGGGGAGGGGCCGGAGCTGCTGAAAGCTAGGGCTGTCTTCTCAGGGGAAGTGGCTCAGAGGAGCGTATCTTGACAATGCCCCGGCCCTTCCTTTTCTAGATTCTTGCTTAAGATTTGATGGATGACCTAATACTCCCCTTAGTCACAAGACAGAGATGAAGGACACTCCCAAGTGCCAACGAATACTCACTCCTTTTCTAGCACAGGCGGTTCTCCCCAGATCTCCAGGGGCCCTCCCCAAAACAATGCTCGGGGGAAAGAGCTCACAGAACCCAAGTCATGGCTGTTCTATTGCACCAATTCCTTAAGCTCACAGTGACAGCAGCGTGAGGAGGGTGTTTCTGTCCCACATTCCGCGCCTCCCTCCCTTTAGCTCCCTCTCTGGGTCCATCTGGAACCTTGGCCTTGGTGCTGGGTTCCACCTCGTGGCCTCGGGCGCCCTGCCCTGTATTTCCTTTGCATGGCACTGTGGGAGCAGAGGGCCTGCGTGGAGCAACGGTCCAGTGAGGCTAAGGGGAGGCTTGAGGAGCCCCTTCCCCCACACGCTGCCATTGTCCCCCAGAAAGACCCCTGGCCCCCCGCTTCTTGTGATCCTCGCGGGTGGGAGATCAGGAGGTGGGTGGCTCCTGAAGCCCGGCAGGCTGGCTGTGGCATTGGACAGAGCAGAGGAAAAGCAAGGCTGGCAGGGGGAGAGAACTCTGCTGCCGAGGCTCCCGGTCGGCTTGGCTCTGATTTTGTGTTGTTTCATTGGTTTTCACCATCAAGGAGGGAGAGCTCTCCTGCAGGCCCGTCGGACAAGATGCGCCCACCTGCAGAGGTGCACAGACTGAGAGCTACAGTCCAGGGCCCAGCCGTCCCTCAGGGCCAGTGGCTTCAGGGAGGGAGTTCTCAGGAGTCTCAAGGACGTGCCTCAGGAGGAGTCTATAGGAGAATCGAAGGACAGTGGGGTTATCCCCCTGCACCTGTCTCTCCTGCCACATCCCAGGCTCCCTCGCGGCTCCTCCCCAGAACCACACAAGCCAGGCCGACAGACACTCACTGCCAGCCTCGGGTGCAGGACAGCTGAGATGACTTCTCTGGGGAGCGTTCTAAGAGTCAGGGGGCCAGGGAGGCAACCCCCTTCGCAGTTGCTGGATGTGGTTGCTCTCCACGTCCTCTAGCCAGTCTGACCCCCACTTCCACAGGGGCAGGGAGAGGGTGGGCGTCAGGAAGAGGTCATCCCGGGGGGAGGGAGGTGGTGAGGCACCTGCATGGAGGGGCAGAAATATTTGCGGAGGATTGGTCTTCACCCCGGGGAACCAGTTTAGGGCAGAAAGCTTGAGGCCAACTTAAGGCATACACCCAACCCTAAACATAATCTAAACGCAACTTGGCCCACCAGTCTCAGCGGCCCCAGCCCCGGGGGCAGGAGGACAGTCAGGTAGCTTGTTTCGAGAGAACATCTCTGCCTGGCCTGTTGCCCGTACTCTCCCTGCCCTCTCCCACTCCCTCTTCTCCCTCCAAATGGGAACTTCTGCCCTGAATACTCCTTGCTCTCTCATTCACCGCAAGCCTGGCTGTTTTTCTCAGGGGCAGAGGGTAGAGTTAGGGTTCATAGGATGAGTATAGGGGTGCTGATAGAGCAGGTGAGGACGGGAATGCCAAAACTGTGAGCGAAGCCCTGACTGCCTCTGTTGACATGAAGACGATGGTCCCACTCTGCTAGACGTGTAAAGGGTCAGCCCCGTTGTCCCCCCACCCCAGCCACACACAAGGAGAGAAGAAGGGCTCGGAAGCACAGCAGGGGTAAGAGAGAAGACAGGACTTCCCACAGCGAGGAGGACTCCGAAACTCTGGGCTAGAGCAGATGAGAGGCTGGGAGCCACCTCTCCTGGAGACGCGTGTCTAGCGGAGAGGAGGGGAATGGATGATGTAACTGGCGGCCTCCAGCCTTCAAACCTGACAACCTGTCCTTGTCCTCATGGGTGACCTCTGGCAAGTTAATGAACCTGTTTGACTTGCAATAGCCTCATCTGGAAAAGAATAAAGACTGTGCCCCATAAAGATGTTGTTACTGAATGTACGTAAAGTGCTTACTATAGAGCCTGAGACACAGTCAGCATTTAATAGAAACCAGCTGTGTTAGGGACCACGCGTAGGAGGAAGCCTCGCCTCTTGGTTGGAGAGGAGGGGGTCTTAAGGAGCTGTGTCCACTCTAAGGGTGGGGGTGATCTAACGTACCTGTGAAGACGCAATCTGCCTCCCTGGGCTCCAGACCAAAGCCAAAGCTGTCCACAGCCACCGCCAGGGCCCGGGCAAAGTGGGCATCGGCGAGGAAGGAGCCATCGGAGGAGCTGACCAGGCTGGCTCTGGCACTGGGAGCGTTGTCCTCGGAGGCTGAGCCCCAGCCATTGGCCAAGGAACCCTCGCTGGGGGTGGGGGTGAGGCAGGGCCGAGGTGGGCACAGCAAACCCCTCACCTCAGACTCTACCCCCCCTCCAGCCCTGCCCATGTCTGCGAGCTCTGACGCTGTCGGAACGCTGATGTACCCATAGGTGCTGGGGGGTGAAGGAGCCCTTGGCATGGGAGAGACAGCATTCCTAGGAAGAGGCAAAATGGGAGAGAGTGGGAAGGGTGGAGACATTCCATCTGAGGAGGGGTGGAATGAGGTAGGGATGATGAGCATCCTTGAATTCTTCTGTTTTTACTCAGGCCACTCACCTGGGCGTCTCCTCCCCCTCGCTGAGCTCCAGGCACAGGGCCACCTCCTCAGGAGTCAGCACACTGTCCTGGTCCTCCCCCAGGGACGACAGCGAAGAGCTGGACAGGCGACTGGAGGTGGGGCTGGGGCCAGAGAGGGAAGAGGCCTGGTGGCCAGAGTGGCGGGCGATACTGGAGGGGATGGGGGCTGCTGGTGGTGGGAAGGACGGGGGAGCTTGGGGCTCCACTGAGTGCCTGATTGGGGTAAGACAGAGATGGCAGGGTGGTTAGTGCCATTCTGAGTCCCTGTTCACCCCTCCCCTAGCCCTGTCCAAGCTCAACTAATACTCCTCACCCCTCAACCCCCCAACACAGCTTTTTGACCCCGTATTCTCTTACTGGGTCTGTTGATTCTCAGTGAGGGGTCCATGAGAAGAGAGGGGTGCTGGCGGGAGTGGGCGAGTCAGCTCATTGGAGGAGCCGAGGATCTGTGGTCCCAGAGCCCGCCAGGCAACCAGAGCTCTGGGCGCAGCTCCTGGCCATGAGAATGACAGAACCCCCATCAGCCCCAGACCCCAGCCTGCCCCTGTCCGCCCCACCCCTCAGTTTCCTGTCCCTATGTCCTGCCCACCCCACCTCTCAAGGACAGCTATAGGGGCTGGTGGGCCCTGGAGCCCCACCTCACTGCCTCTCTTCCTCTCACCTGGGCTCTGGGACAGGTTCTTGGAGACTTTACTCCCCACCTCCCAGGCGTAGAGCTCCGCAGGGCGGCCGGCCCGGAGCAGCGGGGAGCTGTTGGCCTGGTGCAGCTCTGCAGAGGGAGAGGCTGCCTTGAGGAGCGAGCCAGGGTGGGCCTCTCAGACCCCGACGACAGGCTGGGTCTTCAGCCCTGTCATTCAGTCATACTCTGGGGCCCCTGAATGCAGGGAAGAGAGGGAAGAACCTCCTCCCCCTTCTCCCCACCGCATACCCGCCTTCAGCCTACCTGCTGTGCCAGGGTGGAAGGGGCCCTAGGCTTAGAGTCAAAACATGGGCCCTCGTGGTCCAGCTGAGCCACGTGCCAGCTGTGTGACCTTCAGTAACTCCACGAACCTTTCTGAGCCTCAGTGTCGTTTGTAAGCACCCGCTTCAAATAATGGCTTTTCCCATCAAATAAAAATAGATCGGAGCCCCAGGCAAGAATCAACGAATGAACACAACAATAAGCGGAACAACAAAATCGATATTTCTCTTTCTCTCTCTCCCTTCCTCCCTCTCTCTAAAATCAATAACTAAAAATTGAAAAAAAAAGCCCTATTCTTGTCTTAAAAAAATAGATCGGGAAGTTCCTGGCACCTAATGGCTTTTCCTTTACTACGTCCGTTCCAGTCATCCTGGTCTCTACCCTCACGCGGCCGCTCTTCTCAGCTGTTCTGGCCCTGCGAAGACACACGCCCCTTCTTTTCTTGGAGAGAGCCTGTTCATTTCTGTCTTTGACCCTGTGACAACCTCACGCGGTTCTGGGCAGCCCTGCCCTGAGAAACCTGCGTGTCTCTCACCCGGGGAGATGGGTTGGACTGTGAAGTCCTGCTGAATGCGGGTAAGACAAAGACAAGTCAGCCCAGGCCAGGCCAGGTGGGACCGGCAGAGGGGCTTCAGAGGAGCAAGGGGTGTTGGTCTCCCCCAGAGAAGCAATGCCCCGCCCATAGATAGTCAATATCTGTTGAATAGAGGAGTGGCTGGTGGATGCTATCAGAGATGCAGGTGTAAACACGGAGGCACGTGACTCACACAGGTGAATCACGTGGGAGCTGCAGCTTTCACTCCCAGAGACCAGGCTGAGTGAACTCTGACAGTGGAGAAGCTGAGGGGGCTGAGAGAGCGGGCCCGGCCGTGTGCAATGCTTCCTGGTCAGGCCAACACCCAAGTGGATCTAAGTTTAAACCAGAGAGGAACTGGGTCACAGAAACAGAAAACAATAGATTTCCCCAAGACCAGGAACCAGGACACCAAGCAAAGGGGGGCAAAGGAGGAAAGAAACAGCCTTCAGATTAGTCCCGTGATCAGAAACCCAGACCGAAGACCAGGCAGGAGGTGTCTGGTCTGACCTCACAGAGTTGGGGGCCTCCGTGGGCAGTCTGCAGCAGGGGTGAGACTGGGGGCCCACCTGGGCCCTGGGAACCCAGGGGCACAGTGGCCAGATCCCCGCCACTGGGGATGAAAACCCACACAATGGCCGGACTTGTCCATCCAGATTGGCTTTTGTACGCGGGCTGGTTTTGTTTGTAGACGTTCCCTGTAGTCGGCATGCGACCCAGGGAGGCCAACTTCAGGTGCTCCCGCTCTGCTGTCATCAGCTTCCTCTTCTCTAGCTGCCAGCTTCTTAAGGAAGCTCAGAAACGGGGACCCTTGTTGGGTGGGTGGTAGTACAGAAAGGGAAGGGAAAAGGCCAATCCGGAAAAGGCCGCGTTTGTTCTGGCCCCTTCCATCTCCTCTGGAAGACCCTGGTAACAAAAAGCCTCCTCCCACCTTGCTTGGAATTACTTAGAGTTTAGTTTCAATGTTCTTTGAATAAACTACACAATAAAAGTATTTTCAAGGGTAGACCAAATCTCATTGGCTATACCTGAATCGCAATAAATATTTGTTTGAATTAATGAGGATTAATTCAAGCGATGAGGATTAATGTTCTAAGAGGGGCTTTATCCTACATCCAAGGCCATGCTGTTCTCCATCGGGGAGCTGGTTTCTAAATGAGATTTATGCAACCTCTTTTTAGTTGGTGCTGTATTGCCACTGAGACTTTCTCATGCAATGGCTTTGAGGCAAAGCTGGGGAAAAATGCCAGCTTCACTAATATTTAGTGTCATAACATTTTGGATATTGGGTAAGCTCTTAATTACTCTGGATCCGTATTTGTCTGAATAAAAGTCTGATTATAAGCTTCAAGAAAATTGGCTGTTGAACATCTGTAGATCTCCCTAATTGGTACAGAGGACCATGAAGAGAGCAGATAGGGAGCAGGCCAAGGTTCAGACTGAGGTGGGAGAAAGGGCAGGGTTTCCTGAGGACGCTCCCATGCAGACCAGAACGGCCGGTCCGGGCAGACGGCTCTGAGCTCAGGGCTGAGTTCTGCAGCTCATTGATGTGAAATTTGAACAAGTTACCCAGTTCTGCTCCTCTTTCCCTATCTGTAAAATCTGAGAAATCATACCAAGTCAACACGTTGGGAAGATTAAATGACGTAAAGATAAGCAA
>PVKM010037107.1:0-14579 GCA_004027735.1 Carollia perspicillata | reverse complement strand
GGGTGATCTGATAGATAGAGCAAGGCTGGGAGCAGGCAGGAAACTGGGTCTCCCGTTGGCCCAGAGCAGGTCTGGACGAGTCATCTTGTCTGGTTTCTCCATAGGCTCCGTGAGGAAAGTAAACAAAGACACTTTGTCAGGAAGAGTCTAATTTCTAAACCTGTGGCTAAATTTAAAAATGCGAAAGACTGAATACTGCAATACAAATCAGATAGACCTACCACTGCATTTTTTAAAGATATCCATTTGCTTATCGTATGGTTTCACATAAAAATCTTATGGTTATTTTTAATTTGAAATACAGGTGATGTATTTATGCACACAGTGGGTATGTTTGTGAGGAAAAATGCAAACAACTTTCAGTGCACCTACTGCCCTTGTCCAAACACGAGCCAAGGAAAATGGGAGTCTAAACGGGTAGGAAAGGTATAAGAACTGGATAGGATAATTCAGATTTAAAAAAAACCAGTTTCAAAAGTGTTTTTTGCCTTACATGAATGTGGCACACAGGGGGCATTCATATATGATATTAATTAATTCCAAAGCCATTTGCTGAGCCTTTATTTCAGGTGGCCCCGGTAGATGGTCAGATTTTGACTTGACACCTTCAGGCATCGATTCCCTTACACGGAAGGTAAATAAGAAAGGCATCAGTGGAGAGAAGTCAGGTAACTAGAATTGCTTGCAAAACCTACCTAGACTCCCCTCCAAGCAAACAAAATCAAGCCAGTGAGAGCCTCCAGGGTTTCTCTGGGTCCTGTTTTGTTAACTCAAGGTAGAGAGATGGTCTCTTTTCTTTAGCCAAACTTATAAGATCACCTCTTTTCCATATGCCAGGAAAACTGCGTCGGCTTCATTATTTTTCTGTGGTAAGAGCCTCCCCTTCTAGTATTCGGAAAACGCCTAACTCTGAAAATCCCTTTCCATAATGTATATCGAGTATTATGTTCCCTCCCAGCAGCTGATCTGGGATCTTGGGGGGCAGGGATGGGTCCAGTATGTGATGTTTGCAGGACAGGAACTGGGTCATTTGTTTTCGGCACTAAAGACAAATAAATTAATTCTTCGGGAATGAACGATTACCTCAAAGGTGTTGTGGTAAAATAGTTAAAATGTTCTTTTTAAACCACATACAAGACATAAACCACATTTCTATGTTACAATGCATAATGAGTAAGCGTGGATCTGTCTTACAGGAATGTCCCAATTTCTTAGTCCTCTCTTTTGAGCTGTCCCTTCTGTGCTGAGATTTTGGGGTGTGTGTGTGTGTGTGTACACAATTTGGAAGGGGGTGGGGAGGAGCTTAGAGACTAACTACACTCAGGTCCCTGATAGTTCTTGGGATACCCTTCCTTTCTCTTTCTCCTCAAGGGCATTTGACCTTGAAAGAGAATGCCACTGGTCACACTCCTTTGCCTTAAAATGTCAATTCTCTAAACTTGGCATTGTGAGTTTGGTGGCCAGCACACTCACTCATTTGTGTGTGTAGACTGTATCTCCCTCATGTCTATAGTTTTTCTTCTTGGTATGTGTGAAATGCCTCATTTTCCTTTGGGATTGGCAAGCTGATCAACAGCTATTTTTCCCTGTATCCTCACTGATGACTTGCATCCTGAAACAATCATGCGATCTCACTTAGAGAGTCAATTTATTTTTCATTTAAGGAATCTCAGTACCTTATCTCAATATCTTATATTTTCACTTAAGGGCTCTTAAAATAGTAACCCTATTTCTGTTGTATGTTAGACTTAATTTCTATCTAATTCTCTAATTATTTGATATACTATATCTAAATTTTATAACTATTAATGTCCTGTCATATTTTGTTATACCATAGAATTTCTTAAATCTCAAATGTGTACAATCAACCTGGAATCCAGGTGCCTCAAAATCTCCAGTGTAAAAAAATGTATAATATTTAAAAATAAATTTTAGAATATTAAAACTTCAAATCATGTTTGGTGGTTTGTGTTTTCATTATTTTCTCTGTTTAGTCAATTTTACCATTGATAGCTAATGCCCAGTGAATCGTTAGCTTCTTATACAGTGAACATGGCACTTTCATTCTCTGATAAGATTTTTTATGTCAGCTGTGAACTCCAAAGCACACAGAATGTTTTCAAGAGACGGGGGCACAGTTCTGCTGTCGGAGTCACAGGCGACTGGGATAATTTTTCTTTAAACGATGGACTGTGGTATTCTTCCAATCCTAGAATATTCGCTTCTCTGCAATAAGGAAGAGCTGGGATTTTTTTTTTTTTTTTTACAGTTTTGCTGGAGAGAAATATAAAATAGTAATTCTTCTGAAAAGCCAAAGAAAACACTCAAATCTTGACGTAAGTGCACAAAATCCAAACCATGCGACAGTCAGGATCACGGAGACCCTTTCAGCTTCGGTATTGATTTCGGTCCACAGTTCAGAGGAGCCCAGCTAACGGCACCGTTCAGTCGCTGTGAAACTCTACGAAGAAAATGCTCAGTGACAGCCCGCCACCTCCCATGGAGAAACGTGCTGGGGAGGGACAACAAGCACCAGGGCTTCCCTTGGCCTTGGCCTTGCGGTTTTCAACAATCAGAGGAGCAGTTAGCCCTTTCGACATCGTCCCTGTGGCGGCAGAGTGACTTTTAATGGAAAGTAACAAGTGCATTAGCCATTCTGATCGCTGTTCTAGGAGCTTTTTCTGAAACAGGTGAGATAAAAGGCCTTTTAACCATGAACTTGTAAAGTGAACTGGACGTGGGAGAACGGAGGAAACAAACGGGGGTGATGATGACTGATGAGGTGGTTCAGAGCCTTACCCTTGGAAACCAGGTGTGGGGTGGGGCAGTCACAGAGCCCAGAGTGCCCCAGCTCAGGCTGCTCACTAACCCTCTGCCTCTAGAAATGTAAGACTGAATGAGGGACAGCTTTCGTGAGGCTGCGGAATTCAAATTTATTATGATTTTCTTCCAGAACAAAAAATAAGCCAGCCCTGGGGACATTGGTAGGTAAAGTACCAAACTTATTTTCTGAGTTCTCTAAGAATCTGCTACAAAATAGTCTTCAAACTTTATATTAATGCTTTGTTTTATTTTTGAGGATGGTCAAAAATTGTCATAGATTGAATTCTTTGTTAAAAGAATAGGTTGAGTGCCTTATTGCTGCACAACTGGAATCCTTATTTTTTTCCACACATGCACTCCCTGGCACGGGGAGGGTAAAAATTAGCATCACCCGAAGTCAAGAGCCAGGTCACCGAATTCTCCACCGAATTCTTCAGCCGAACACCAAGTGTTCTCCTATGCAGCCTGGAAGCCAGGGCAGAGCAGGAGTGGTATCGATTCCCAACACCTGAACATTGATGGCAGAAGTTCGGAGTTTTCGACTCTTTTTAAGTCTGGATTCATTTCTCCCCAGCTTGTCAGGACTGACGGGCCGGGCCGGCCTGCACTCAGTATCCGCTGGAGTGGGACCCTCCGGGTTAGTACCCCACACCCTTCACCTCACCGTAATCTCGTTTCCTGTTACTGTCTACCTAACTCCCTCCGCTGGAATCATGTGATGTGTTTGTGACCGACATCAACCAACATATTCACCCCTAACCACCGCCTTCCACCCTTGAAGTAGAGGGTAATTAAAATAACAACTCAATTAAGGAGAGAGAGGAGGGGCCACACAGAGAAGCTCCTGGTCACCTGGGTAGCCTCCTGGACGGGTGTTATGAAGCCGCCTCTCTCTCAGGGTTGGAGTAACTCCCTTAAGGGCCCCTGGCTCTGCTCTATGTCAGGGTCGCTTCTGTTCACTACGCCCACACCCAACGTACACAGTGGGGAGTCCACCTTCCTTTGGGGGGTGGGGAGGCAGAGTTTAACAGCCAACCCCCTGTTGGTTTAGGTTTTGAGACTTTGGTTCCCCCAAGGATTTAAACAATCACACTCTTTGGAGGTACAGTCTTTCTTGGGACAAAACAATTCCCTCAAGAACTCAGGAGGCTTCTGATTTATTTGCTTTCACTCAGTTCTATGTGAAAGAAATTACAGTACAATCAAATGTCTGCCTGGATGGGTTCTTAAGCCCAGATGACTGTTATTTACTGGCATCTTTACTCGTTGTGAAGGCCGCTACCTCCAGGCCATTTGAAAGAGTAGGCTGAGTGAACAGACTTACGCATAATCTGATCTTTGCAGCTGGGTTGGCTACCATTTCCTGTCCCAGCGCATTGATGGCTCCACAGTCTTATCCACTGCGGTTCAGTGGACAGGCGCAGTTGGCTTTTATAACCACAAGGCTCCACAGGCGTGGACTGTCGGTCAATCCCCACTGCAGCTGCAGTCAGGAAAAGTCTGGAGCAGGGCGGTAAGCCCTGCCCCCACCTGGACTCGGGTTCCTTAACCTGGCTTGTAACTGAAGCAGGAAGAAGTTCAAAAGAAAGCCCTTTCTGTTAAATATAAAATAAGACCCTCTCCCCATCCCGTGTGCAGAAGTCCCCATCATTCTTGCCTGGCTTTACTTTCCTTGCTAGAATTTATCAGTGTTCAACATGTTACATATTTACATGTTTGTTTGTTTGAGGCCTGTCTCCACCCACTAGCACAGAAGCTGCATGTGGGAGGAGCTGGACAGTTTTGTCCCACACTGTCTACCCGGGACACTAGAGAATGTGGCTGGCGCGAATAAATGAATGGCCACCGCTTGCAATGGATTGAGGAATCCTTAGATCTCTACAAATATATGTTAGTATGTTATATATATATATATGTGTGTGTGTGTGTGTGTGTGTGTGTGTATACGTAGAAAGACTGTCTTCTAGCAAAACTTTTAATACTGACTTTCTCCTTGCTCATCCTCGATTTGGGGGAATTTTGCAGTTCAGGTTTGTCCTTTATATCTGTATCTGCACATCACTTTATAATACTTCCATTATGACGGCTGCACCAGGCATAATGCTGCTCGCAGCACAGCATGAATCACAATCTGGAATACATAATGTTTAAACCTCCGAATGAACTGGAATATATAATTTAGCAGGGCCATAAAAAATGTGCATGAGCTGGCATTAAAAATGACAATAAAATATTATTACCCGGCAGACTTCCGGAACACTTCTTGGAGAGTTCTTGAGTGACTAGTAGGGAGAAAAGTGCCTCACTAACACTAGTTCATGGACCTGACTGCCGAAACATTGACAAATCGGTAACACAGCGGTGCCACGACGTGGAGGTACGGCCCCAAACCCAGAGGACGTGAGATGTGAGAAATAAAGTACTGAATATACTTCCTACTGAGTATTTGAATCTGTTTTACACACAAACTGAACCCATAAAACTCCATTTTAATTTCCTCCCAACTGTATGAGTTGGAGAAGTGCTGGGCTGCGGACTAAAGGTTGGAAATTAGTCACAGCAGAGACCGACAATGTGGAACAAGCGGTCTGGAAACACCCATTACGAGAGACACTGTGAACGAGGAAGAGAAAGATGCACACGGTGTTTCAATTATTATCGCTAATGCCGACTCCTGAGATAGTCACTGCACAAAAACATAAGCAAACGAGGTTGAACAGGTATTAATATAGTCTCCGAACACATCGCGTTGGCAGTATGGCCTTGGACTGTTCTGTCTTATGCTTTGTGATTTTGTATTTCCTAATCAGCTAGTTTTCCTTTTCTCTTTTTGCATTTGTCCCCTCCGGATCTCAGCTGGAATGAGTTAAGTTACTCATACTACTTAGCTGAAGCAACAGCATTCTATTAGCCCCAGCTTTAAAGAGCATGATTGACAAATTAAAAATAGTATAATGGGACATTTTGATACAAATACATCTTGTGCAGTAGTTACTGTAGTCAAGCCAATTAACATGTTCATTGTTACCGGTCTCTGAAAGGCTCCTTCCTCATGTGAGTGATGATTCAACACCTTCACGTCCTCAGAAGTACTGAGTGCCAGTCAGAATTTGTATCAGTCCCACAAGGGTTAAAATAGCTCTTATTCCCCTGACGATTTTGAGTATCTCATAATATAGAGGTATTCTGAGTTTTGAATTTCTTCTCTAAACTTTTTGTGTTTATTTTTGGCTCACTTTTTCTATTTGATTTCTGACCATGGACATAACTGAATTATCAGGTTCATCATTAAAAAAATGAATACATTGCCACACCTTAAATCGAGGGCTTTTATGATTTGACAATATGCTCACATGTTTGGAGAAGTTAAAACTGTCTGATAAGATGGAAGTGCTTCTCTGTTTCCCTCTTGAAAAAGAGATTTTGACCTTTAAATGGCAAAGTTTCAGCTGTCGAAACGCATGCTGAGATGGCGGTGCCCTGCGAACCCAGAAGGAAAATAATTGTCGTCGCCTCAGAGCAACAGCAGGAAGCTCGGGCGCGCCCCCAGCGGTGCCGGGGTCCGCGGGGAAGAGGCGGAAAGCCGGCGCGGGCTGGCCGGCGCCAGTGGCCGCGCTGTCGGTGTGCCACTTTTTAAAGAAACGGAAAGGAACTGTGAAGGCACGTTTGTAAGAACAAGGTTTACAGACCGGTAAGTAATGTGCTTCATTATTGTGCTTATCTCTCCAAAGACAGGTTTTGGCATTTTCATGATCAGTTTTGTCTAACATAATACAGCGGTGGGCCTACGTTTTGGAAGCCGTGCGTGCCACGTGCAAATGAACTTCACTGTAGCTTTTCTCGTGTATGTACAGGCATTTGAAGTTCATTAACTGACTGATTAATTGACCAGGATAACTTTTTATCTTTTCTGTGATTCCGTTATCAATACACGAGTCGCAGCCTGCAAATACTTTCAATAAAGCACACTCTATTTACATAATAGTAAGTCAGTGGATTAGCTGACTTAGGTATGTCGCATTAACCAGGTCAGTGGTTTTAAAACCACAGTTCATGTTAACTCATTTTTTTCTGCTAGCAATAATTTTGTTATCATTAAATGTTCAGTCACTGGGACATAAACAATGAGTGGTTCTCTTTGCAAGACTTCCTACTAATTCCAATTCATGCCTGATTTACAGGTTGATTCCGGAATTTTAATGGTCATAATTTTATCTTAATAATCTTTTATTAAAATTGAAAAACCTGGTAAATGTAAATGCACAAAGGGTTAGTGCATGTATGTCTACCAGACTTTGCGATTTTAATGAAGCGACTGCATACTGACCCTGCATTTGAAGACACATTTGTTTTTAACGAAGCTACGCATGGTCAGACGTAGGGTGCATGATTGTGCACTTCGGGCGTCTGGGAGAAACCCTACGAACAACAGATGATGTTCACCAAGTGGCTGTTGCTCTCATTAGAAAGAGTAAGGCACGTGGGACAGTGTTTAGGTTCCTTTAACGTAAAGGCATATTAAAACTAAAAAGAAAAAATGAGGTCGGTCACCCGTCAGTTCACAGTAAAAGCACAACAGACTCAGAACGAATAATCGCCCTCTGAATGGGCGCCATCACTCCAGGAGTTGTGACTACATTTACTGGCGGGGAGTATTCATCAATTAGCTTCACAGGGAGTACCGGCCACGTGGCAGAGATGCGGTAAAACCTGGTTCGGAGTTCGCTGGGCTGAAGCATAGGGCAGGAGAGAAAGATGGAGCAGTGCAGAGCGTGACGGAAAAGTTCGTTCCTGCCCCGGTGTTTGCACTGAGGACCGAAGCATTGAACATGGAAGTCCGCGGCTCTGGGAAGTCCGGTGAGGGTGGAATCCTGGAATGCAGGTGCCGAGAACAACGGGAGAGGGAGAGGGTCCAGCCTCCTTGCATCCTTTGTGTCTCCTTCACTTCATCAAGAGAAGCTGACCTATGTGAATTCTTTAGGCAGATGTGAAGTGCTCAAATACTAATAAGACTACTTCATAGACTACTCCATAGCAAAGAATGGAGAATAGAAACAGACCGCTCACCTATATATACACCGTCATCTGATTTGTGAAGAAAAGCCACTGGTACACAGTTGAAAAGAATAATCTCCCCAATAAAAGTTATTGGGCAATATGGCTATTTATATGCAAAGAGGAAAAAAACTGAATCTCATTATCCAGATCCCTACCTTACATTGCATACAGAAATCAATCCCAGATGGATTGTAGGCTTGATGCGAAAGTTAAATGAATCAATCTTCTAGAAGATAGTATAGAAAAATGCCTTCATGAACTTTGCCCAGGCAAGCATTTCTCTGAAAAGACACACCAAACACTAACTCCGACTACAAATTAATGAATCTCACTTAATTAAAATTGAGGCTCTCTGTTCATCAGAAGACATTATTAAGAGAAGAAAAGGGAAAGCAGGAGAATAGGAGATGATAGTCTCGTTGCATAAAGCAATAAAGACTTGTCTGCAGAATAGATAATGAAAGAGTAAAAACCTGTCTGGGCTTAAAGGACTGAAAATGAACCGGGACTGAGAAAGAGAAACCGCAGCCCTGCCATTAATCACACAGGGGGAACGGACTCAGATAAACCCAGCTGTGAAATTAACTGCAAGTGTCATTTTCCCCAAGGTCACGCAGCAACTGTGACATACCCTAGTGACCCACTCCTTCAACGACCATTGCTTCCTTATCGATGACACCCTTCAGCCACTTGGCCAGTCCCATCGGTTACTGGCGAGACCTCATCAGTAACTGGTCTTTGCTTCATGACAGCACCCAGGCCCCTGCAAATCCCTGCTTCTCACCCCACCTCAGAGAAATGGACCAGTGTGGTGCTGACTCCCGCCTCTTCCAGACTCTCCCAAGAATCACTGGTGAGAAGCCAAACCTTGGAAAAATGTTTCCCTAATCTCTCTGGTGCAGGGCATTTTATGATTCCCTTGGAGTTCTGTCCCGTGTTGTATATGGTCATAAGCTGGACTTTGTCAGGCTACATGTAGGCTTTTTCCTGGTGGTCTTCGATTTATTACGTTTAAGCAAATAATGGTCACTAGTAATAATAATGATGATGCGGAGGAGGGGGTGGAGGAGGAAGAGTTTTAGTGAAAGCAACAACAACAAAAAATTTCCTCTGGCCAGAAAGCAAATGGAAAGTACTAAATGTAATCATTTGTAGGGAAGTCTGACTTAAACCCACAACAAGATACAGCTATCCAGCAAAGGTTTAACAGATGAGACCACCAAGACTTGGGGAGCATGTGGAACATATCTACACTCTGTGGGGGCCAGATATACTGTGTGAACCTTTTTGGAAAACTGACTATCAAAGTGGAACGTAGGTGTGCCTATCACCAAGTGGTTATAGTCCATGTACACCTGAAGCAAGTCCACCTGCGTGTGCAAAATACATACATGTAAAAGATTTTCAGACAGCATTCTTCATAAAAGCCTCAAACTGAAATACCCCAAATGTCCTCAGGACAGAGGATCATTGCACTTCGGAATACTTTTCTAATGGGAAAGTAGAGCAAAGAAATGAATGAGCTTCCACCACTGGCAACATCATTGGCGGGTCTCCCAAATAGTTTACTGAGAGAGAGAAGACAGGACTGGATACCTAATGTATGTTTTCATTCACGTGAAGTCCGACAGCAGACAAGGCATATTTATGATAAATGTGTGAGGGGCAAGCACATAATGTGGGTTACTGGTAACAACCCATAACTGATCTAGGGTGGTACAATAATGATGTGTTTATTCATTTAGTGAGAACTCTTTAAGCTTTATCTTTAAGATTTGTGCATTTTTAAGTATTGTTTGTTATACACAACTAAAATAATACTTAAATATCACTTGTTATATATTGTAGCTAAACATACATTGTTTGTTATATATAATTTAAAAAAGAAATAAGAAAAACTAAAAATTTGTTAGATGGCAATTATGTATTTGGATAATCAAAATGTTTTAATGTTCTATAAATTTAGCAATTTTTTGTTTTCTTTTTATTCAAAAGTTTCACTATAATATTTACTGTATTATGACAACTATTTAACATAAATAAGTATAATGCAAAATATAGAGGTTAACATGTTTTCATAATTTGTATACATAAAGTAAATGAATAGTGGTTATTTTTTAAATTTCCTATAATCGGTTACCTAATAGTACAGAAGTGTAAGTGTATGGTAATTTTCTATAATTCGCTGGATCAGGAAATTATAAGGCAGAATTCTGAAATATCAAACCACAACCTTTATCACCATAGCCATTAAATGTTTGTGGATTTGAAATTCAAACTAAAAGTAATAAAGTATGTATACTGAGTTAATTTTATTTAAGCGACAATAATTAACACAAGAAAAACTGAGTTCTAGTATATCAAAGAAAGCAAACTGAAAATAATGCAATGTTTTATCATGAATTTTTGGTGGTAAACAAAAAGAAATTCATTTTTAAAATTTATAATACTGAAAAATAATTTAGATATCTGTCCCTTATTTATAAAAATGAAAGCTTTTATTGACAAGAATTTCTGGGGGACACATCCCATGTCCAACTTTTTTCTTTAAGAACTTTTATATCGATTGTTTTATTCAAATATGTCACCGATCCTAGAAGTGTGTATTCCTGTTTTTCCATCTTTGCAGATGAAAACACTAAGCGTGTACAGGGATGCCAGACATTCTCCCAGATCCTGCCCAGTCATTTTGGGTCCCGAGCCTCTTCCCGAGCGGCACAATTCCAGAATGTCTACCTTACGTTTCCTGCAATGCTGATTCCCCCCGAAATGCGTCGTATTCCCAATTTCCTATAATGAAATCAGAGGAAAAATAGTAACTGCTATGTTTTTAAAAATCCCCACGTAAGAAATGCCATCTACTACTCTATTCTTTCCTACAAAACAAGAAGTGATGATTTATGGGTCTCGTGACATTCAGCTCGTCGCCCAATAAAACGGAAAAATACTAGGCCCTGCTCGAGGCGGGTCCTGGTCTTCTTTGTGCGGATGGCACTGTTGAACGGGATGCTTTTCAGCACCATTGCCCAGCTTAGATTCTTCCTGAGCTTGTGTTTTTGAAGAATTCATTGCCAAATTTTAGTATAATCCAATTGCAGAAAAAACTTTTAGATGTTTCCTAAAATATTTGTAAAATACATTAAAAAAACATATCTTACATTGAAGAAATTTCATGGTCCTCAGGTAAAAACTCTATATGCTCACTTTATATTGGACAGTACAGAATATAGTTTGCATGTAGGTTAAAAAAACTACATTTACATTTAAAACAATGGCAATTTAGTGCTCCCATCTTTAATTTCCTCGTGACCTTGGACACTGCACACTTGGTCACAGTATTACTGAAAATATTCTGTGCACATATATTTTATATATTCTAATAATGATAACGAGATGTTGATATATACAGAGCGAGTGCAGGGCTCCCCTCACAGATTTATTCCTCACAGTATTGGGGGTGGGGTATGTCCCCTGTACCCTCTCAGCACCAGAGAGCAGGCATGAAATAAGGAGCACACTCTCACAGCCCGAACTCCCTCCATCCCCAAATCCCTCTCTCCACATTTACCCAGGGCACGCGGGTGTTTCCAACCTGCTCACAGGGGAGCCGGCTTGGGCTCTGTGCCTGCGGACCACACCCTGTCTTGGAGACCATTCTCACTCCCAGAGCTGCGTTGTTGCTTGCAGAACCTCTGCTTAGTGAGCCAGTGTGATACAGTTCGGCATGGCCCACTTCACATCCTTTAGGTTATTGTCCCATGCCCTCACTATCCATTCCCGCACAGGTCCCTCTGATGTCCTTTGCAGAAACCAGACAGTGCCAGCTGTTGGGTGGAAGTATGCTGCCCCTCCCGTGGGTCAGACACCACACCTCACCTGTGGGGCCCTGCAGGGGACCACTTCTCCCGATGCAGCCCGGGAGCAAAGAGGGGGTCCCTGCATGGTCCCTGCCCCAGGGACATCATTACAGCGTCTCTCGGTGATGCCGGGCTCAACCCCTCAGACAGAAATGCTAAGGGGTAGAGGGGGAAAGTCCAGAGATGGGGCAGCAAATCGCACTGTGAAGGAGGAGGCCACTTCCACTGACAAAGACGCCTCGGACACTAGAGCCTCAGCATCCCCAGCCCCGCAGGGTCTGCCTGGCCGTTCCCATTGCGACCTGCAGGAACGGCTTCTTGGGCCTGCTTCTCACTCTCTCAATTTTGGTAGCTCCTTGCTAGCCCTTTAACTCCTGTTTTCCATATGAATCAGCACAAATCATCTTCTCATCCTTACAAGATTATACATCAAGTGCCATGTTGGTAATATTGTAAAACACTTTATAGGCAGAATGTTACAAATTCCATTTTGTAAACTGAACCCAATTTCTTATGGATGAGTTACTTTTATTTTTTTTAACTAAGAAGTAGTATGCCTCTGGAATATTGGCCCAAACTTAATCAGTGGCCATTTATGTTTTAACCATTCTGAAAACAAGTAGATATCAAATAAAGCTATCAGAGCCACAGCCCTGCATGCCCTGTGGTATTCACTGCTCCCCACATGTTCAGTAGTGTGTACATCGCCATAAAATTCCAAATATGTGATGTAAAAGAGTTTGTGTGTTAGAAACACCTGCTAAGGATAATTAAGGACCTTGGTAAAAAACATGTAAATATTCATGTTTTTTTCAGTATCAGTATGAATGGTACAGATGCTACCTCATAATGATTTATTTCAGCCATATTGTGGATTATGTAGAAAGACAAACCTTGTGTTTAAATCAAATGGGAGAAAAAGAAGGTATGGATGGTTATAAAGCCTTAGCCATAAGTCACAGCACAGAAACTTGCCCAGATGTCAAACTCTAGCTTACTGCCCATCCCTTTGTTTAAAGTGACTTAGTGAGGGCCGACGACAGAGCAGGTGTGAGGCACTAGTCACTGGGACTACGACAGCAAACCAAAGAGCGGAGATCTCTAAGGGAGCTCACGTTCTAGTGAGGAGTGACGGAAGGTGCAAGGAAATCACGTGATAGATAAGAGAGGTGATAATATGCACAGGTGTAAAATAATTAGTGCACCTGAGGATAAAGATTGGTTGTCAGAAAAGTTCTTTCTGTAAAGGTGGGATGTAAACCGAGAGGTAGATGGAGTCAGATCAGGTCACAGCACCCAGGAAACAGCATTAAACAGGCAGAGGACTCAGGGTATTTGAGGTTCCAAGTCTGCCTGTTGCGGGTGCCCAGCCCATGAGCCGCACTGGCCATGAGGACTGGTCTGTGGACCTGCCAGGGCTCAGAAGCAAATTCAAAACCTTACATAGGACTGAATACAGCTCCCAGCCCTGTGTGAAGTGAGACTCCCCATTGCCCATCCCACCTCCTCCCTTACTATGGCGCCCAAGCAGAGCACCCTGCCAGTAGCTCTGTCCATCGGCAGGGTCCATCCAGGGAGTTGGGTGAAGAGCCTGCCTGGCTGGGATGCCCACACATCCAGTTTAGCAGTCAGGGAGCCTGGTCTGGGGACCCACCTGATCAGAAATGCAAAATCGTGGCCCTGTCCACTGCTGAGAACGTAACCCAGTCTGGCGGACAGAACTGACCAGAGCATCGGGCAGCTGCAGATGTCATCGTACAGCCACGTGTGGGCAGGGAACCAAGCCAGCAGTCCCACCCAATGGTTCCCAGCCAGGGCAACCCCCTGAGCGCAGATCATGGGCTGTGACCTCACCCAAATGGAGACTCCGGTGGCAAGCAGCACCTGCCCGAGGGTGCTGCCAGCTGACCCGACAGAACCCCAAGCCGAACTGACTGGTAAAGAATGATGTCGGCAAACCGGAAAAGCGTGGAAGAGGAGCCTGCGTATTCAGAGGCACAGACAACAGGGCAAGGAGCCGAGGGGTATGGAGAACCGAAGGAAACGAGTGAAGCCCTGACCGCTGATCCACTCACTGCCTGACGAAGACTTCAGAAGCGTCCTCTTCAAGTCGCTGTGAACTGCAAGAACACACAGACAGCTAAACAAAAGAAAACAATGCACGGATAAAACGAGAATTTCAGCAAAGAAACAGAAACCATTTAGAAAGAAGGAGATCCTTGAGATGAAGAATTTAATAAAGAGTGACGTGAAGAATCCACTAGAGAGCTTCAATAACACACCTGACTAATCCCAAGAAAGAGTCAGTGAAGTCCCGGACGGGTAATTTGAAATTAGTCAGAAAAGAGAAAAGGGAAAAAAGGAATGAGAGTAAAGAAAGCCTATGGGACTTTTGGGGAAACAAGTAAAGGAAGTGCATTATGGGAATCACAGAAGAAGAGAAGGAGAAAGGAAAAGAAGGCACGTTTAAAGCAGCGATAGCTGAAAAATCACCGAACTGGGATGCGCGAATTACACATCCAGATTCTTCAGGCTCTAAAGACCCCACAGGTTGAACCCAGAAAGGGCCGTGCAGAGATACATTGTAATTAAATGACCACACCTCAGAGACAAAAGGGGGGCATTATGCTAAGTGAAATAAATCAGAGGAAAATGAACGCTGTATGATCTCACTTATCAATGAAACCTGAAAAAATAAAACCAAACTCACAGAAACAGAGCACCGATTGGCCGTTGCCAGAGGAGGGGATAAGGGGTGGGAGGAATCGGGGGAGGGGTTCAAATGTTCCAAACATCCAGTTACACGACGAGTAAGTTCTGGGACGGAACATACAAGGCAGG
>PVKM010037106.1:0-14607 GCA_004027735.1 Carollia perspicillata | reverse complement strand
GAAGACAACAACACACTTGTGTTCACTGTGGATGGCAAGGCCAACGAGCACCAGATCAAACAGGCTGTGAAGAAACTCTGTGACATGGCCATGGCCAAGGTCAAGACCCTGATCAGGCCTGTTGGAGAGAAGAAGGCATATGTTTGACTGGTTCCTGACTAGGATGCTCTGGATGTTACCAACCAAATTGGATTATCTAAACTGAGTCCAGCTGGCTAATTCTAAATTAAAAACAAGTTTTCACTCTAAAAAAAGAGAAAAGAACCTAAATCCTAAATGTATAACTTGATGCATTTCACGAAGTGAACATACTGTTGTAATCTCTACCCAGATTAAGAAATAGAATATTATCAGCATCCCGGGAGGCCTCTTCGTGCTATGTCTCAGCCACCACCCTCCTAAAATCAACCACTCTTTTGACTTCATCACTGTGGGCTAGGTTTACCTATTTTTGACCTTTATATAAATGAAGTCTTTTGTGTTTAGTTTCTCATGTATTGCTATGCTGCTCACAGGCTTTTAGGTTCTTGCTCATAGAAATTGTTCATTCTTTTCTCATTACCTTATAATATCTCTTATAATGCTGCCATGCATTTATGCACTCTACTGTTGATAGATGTTTGTTTAATTCCAGTTTCTGGCTTGTATGAACATTCTTGCATATACCTTTTGGACCTAGGAGTGAAATTGCTGAGTTATGACAGTGTGTCCATATGTTCAACTTCAGTAGATAATATCCAACAGTTTTCCAAAAACGATTATTAATTTACACTCCTGGGAACAGTTATGTGAGTCCTGTCACTCACAGCCTCATCAGTAGCTAGGATTTAGTCTAACAAAGGAAGTATTTTCCTTCAGTCTTAGGAAAATCTTTGTGGAAGTTGATCCTCTCCTTCGTGGCCCTTGCTCTCCTGCCTACCCCTTTTCCAGAAAATTCTCTACTTCTGTAAGTCCCCCTTTTCTCATTCTGCATCTTCTCTCCTGCTCTTTCTTAGAGACCTTCATTAGGGATGTCATGTGCTACCACTTCTCCTGAGTATTTGCATCTGTGAAGAGGACAAGGGGTGATTAGTAACAAGAAAAATGAATCACTGCAATTTTAAGCATCCGTATTGTGTGTTTGTGTACATATAAATAAAGACTTTAGTGTTTTTAGAGCAATTTTAGGTTCACAGAAAAACTGAGAGGAAGATACAGAAAACATGTAGTATCCTTCCCTATTATCAGCATGTCCCACCAGAGGAGTACCTTTGTTACAATTGATGGAAACTACCTAGAAAGATCATTATCACTCAAAGTCCACAGTTTACATTAGGGTTCACCCATGGTGCTGGACATCTGAAGAATTTGGACAGATGTACAGTGCCATGTATCCACCATTATAGTATCACAGAGAACAGTTTCACTGCCCGAAGAATCCTCTGTGTTCCACTTATCTGTCTTGCTCTCTTCCCAATCCCTGGTAACTACTGATCTTTTTACTCTCTCCATAGTTTTGCCTTTTCCAGAGTATTCTATAGATATAGATACAGAATCATATAGTATGTAGCCTTTTCATATTGAATTCTTTCACTTAGTGATATACATTTAATGTTCCTCCATGTCTTTTCATGGTTTTATATCTCATTTACTTTGAGCACTGAATAATATTCCATTGTCAGAATGGTACCACAGTTTATTCACCTTTTTAAGGACATCTTGGTTCTTCCAAGTTTTGGAAAATATGAATAAGCTTCTATAAACATCTGTGCAGAGTAGATTTTTGTGTGGACTTAAGTTCTCTACTCTTTACATACCAAGGAGCACAATTGCTAGATCATATGATAAGGGTAATATCTGTAAGATTTTTGGCTGTCCTATCTGTGGCCTGCTCCACTCACCTATGCTATCTTCCCAGCCTATCTTTATACCAGATATTTCTACTTAAATATTCTTCAAATCCTTTAAACCCAACAAATCTAACATTAAAATTGTCATCTGCTCAGCTCTACTCCTACACTGTCAAACTAGCTCAACTTCCAAATTCTTTATTTATTTGTTTGTGTATTTATTTATTTTAATCCTCACCCAAGGACATTTTTCACTGCTTTTTAGAGATAGAGGAAGGGAGGAGGTAGGGAGGGAAAGGGAGAGGGAGAGGAAGAGAAACATGGATGTGGGAGAGAAACACCGATTGATTGCCTTCTTGTATACAAGCTGACCAGGGATCAAACCAACAACCTGTGTATGTGCCCTGACTGGGAATTGAACCTGTGACCTTATGATCTATAGGATGATGCACCAACTGAGCTGTGCCAGCCAGAGCTGAATTCTTTCATTTTTAATAACCATCATTCCCCTGTGGCTTAGTAATACCTAGTCATCTGACAACCTCCCCTCCTTTTCCCTCCATATGTAATCACTAACCAAGTTCTGTAAATTCTTTCATTCCTAGGTCTCTTTTGTTAAAGTCCCTCATTTCCAATGACACTACCCTAGTTCAGTACCTCATTTTTGCCTAAGCTATTGCAATAGCCCCTGCCTTGTCTCTAAGCTTCCAATTTTTTTCACTAATGCAATCCATGTTGTAAGCTCCTGTTTGGTAAATAAGTAATATTTTGATTATATCTTCATAAATATATTTTATGAAGAATGATTACATCATTCTTCTGCTGGGAAATTATCACTTATTCCCTAGTACCTGGTGATTAAAGTCTAAACTCACGTATCTTGTCAATCAAGACCCTGTGTATTCTGGCTCCAACCTTCCTTTCTTCGCTGATTTCCTGCTCCCCCCTGATGTACGTTGTGACTTCTCGCCTTTGTGTTTTGCTCAGGTCATTCCCTTATTTTGGAATGTTCCCCACATCTACATTTATCTCAATGTAGAAATATTATTTATTCCTCAAAACCAGGTGAACAGATGTGACTTTCCTAATTGTGTACTGAACACTCCATGTGTAAATTGTCTCACTCTCCAATCTCCCCAATTTGACTAATTACGAGAATTCTCTGAACTTTATAAAGATGTACAGATTCTTATGGATATGGCAAACCTACTGAATTCTAACTTCTATGGAATATCAGGTAGATTTGTGAAGATCATCTTATTGTATAAAACTCACTAGTGTTCCTTTTCATATATTGCCTTATGGTGCTCTAATGACTTTTGTGCATAATATATTCTTTACCAGGTTATAAGATTGTTAAGGGCAGTGGGGGGATTTTTATCTTTGTATGCCTTATATTCTCAGCTCAGTTATTTATACATACTAGGTGCTTTCTATATACAGATTAGTAAATACCATAGTTCCAGGGAATTACAATTATTATTCAAAAAATGTCCATCAGTGCATTCTAGCCAAAGTCCATCTGTTCTTGACCTTCCCTCCTATTACCCTTGGATCTCTTGTTTTGGCCAACAGGCCTGTATTTCCAGGATTGGTCTCTGGTCCCAGGATCTTCCAGGAAACTGAGAAGGCAATAAATCCTGTGTCAATACCTCTTACTTTTGGGGAAACCTCTGTGTAAATCAATTCAGATACACTATTTTTGATGGAAGCTGGAGAATATCATTCAAACTAACAAAACTACAGAGTCCAGACTCTGATATGAAAATCGTGACTATAAAATGATCTTCTGCATGTGTGTGAAGACAGCAAGGTATCAAATTGCCCCAGGTGATTTGTTCTTGCAATTGCTCATGGTGATTTATTCAACTGCAAGTCTCCTCTAAGTTTTTCCAAAGAAAGATGAGGCACCAGCAGGTAGTGTGGCCTTATCTTTCAGTACGATAACTTAACAGAACACTTTGGGGCAGTTTCCTGCTTCGATGATATTACAGTGCATTCACTATTTAACAATGGTGAGATGATTGTCATTTATGAGATCCATCCTAACTGCACAATGGGTTCTGATTAGGATAAGACTGAAATTGTTGCTGATTAAAGTAACACACCGTGGTTGGCTGTTAGTGCCCCATATCTCCTTAGAAAAAAGGTGGCACCTGTAAAAATCAATAATGCATGAGTTGAGAAAGCCCTGAGATAGCATTTCTGTTAAGTCCAGGAGGAATGATAGAATCAAACTTTCTCAGTCTTCAAGTGTCTCGTTCTATTCATATCAAAGAGTTTGTATAGATAGCGTGTGTTGTGTTTTTCACTATGCCAGCTGGTAGGGGTTAGGCAAGAGAAACAGAAGTCATCATTTGTGCCCTCCAGTAGTTTATAATCTCACTGGTTGAGACGAGACACTTAAACAAATACAATTAAAAGGCAATGCCAGGCAGTAGGTGGGCAGGTTGCAAAGTATGTTTTGTAAGTAGGGCATGGGATCAGATTTAAAAGAGAAGGAAATGTGCCATCTTGAAAGAGGATTGGACTCAAGACTGCTCCTGATTTTATATGACAGTGAAACAAAATAAGTAAATAAAGAACAAGACCAGGCACTGATACAGCTGTTTACACTTTCGACTTTTAGGCAAGGGTTACGTGCTTAGTAGGAAATCCAAGAATTTTTAAATGGACATCTTGGGTAATTCTTAATGTATATCATATTCACTACCTTTGAAGGTGTCAGAACATAGAAGCAACCTCTTTCTAATGGTGGCATCTCATTTGGCATTCATAAAATGATTTTGTTTACAACTGGGCTATTAACATCTTCATCAGTGACAGCCTCTGAGACATTCATTTGCAGTCTTTGTATTCAGGTATTTTCCTGTTGTCTCTTTGTGAGTATACCTCTCTCTCTGCAGTGATCTGTGATGCTCAAGAAAGGATTTTTAAATTGAGGGCTGAAAGATACTAGCACCCAAGAGAGTTTATTAAACCTACAGCCAATGAACTTGGTTCAGCCAATGCCTTTGAAAGAATGAGTGTCTGAAAAGCTTCAGGGCACTGTGTCATTTTAGCAGTGAAAAATGAGATAGATTTTGAACAGCATGAAATGGACATTCTGTCCTGTGGATGAAAGTGTGTGAATGGGAGAGGAAGAGATTGTGCCAGTGGAAGAATGAAGAAGCAAATATGAATGGGGACAAATTTATGTAAATGTCAGTTTCCCTACTCTCTGAATCCTGCTCTGACCAGGGAGCAGGATTCTCCTGGGTGGAAACCAGAATTCCTTTCATGTTTTAGGAAAAAATGGGGACATCTGTAATAGTGTAAACAATAAAAATACATTTTATAAAAAGAGGCCCTGACCAGTGTGGCTCAGTTGGTGGGGTGCCATCCTACAGTGCAAAGGGTCGCAGGTTCGATTCCCAATCAGGGCACGTGCCTGGAGCCCAGTTGAGGTACGTGGGGTGAGGGGGGACAATCAATCTGTGTTTTTTCCCTCACATTGATGTTTCTCTCCCTCTCATCTATGTTCCTCTCCCTTTCTTTCTCCCTCCCTTCATCGCTCTCTAAAATTAAATAAATGAAATCTTTTAAAAAGGAGAAGAAAGCTTTAAATAAAACAGGACAAGCTCTCGATTATTCAGACACTCCCGTGTCTGCAGACATGGGTTGGGCCAGATGGTTCCTGGAGATCCTGTCTGTCCACCACCTGATTTCGAGAGTCTCTCCTTCCTGAGAAAGTAGTCTGTGTTTAATGTAAACATCATTAAAGCATAGACCTTGACTTTGTATTTAATGTGGTGGACCATTCTACTGTATTGGTCAAACAGCTCAAATAATGGTGAGATAGTGTTAAATGTATCTTCACCAGTATGTATGTAACCTAGATTCTGTTACTCAGTTCCTGCTCTCACCTGTCCATTCAGGCCCACTTATTAAGCACCTGTAAGTGGCAGAAAAGCGGCACACAAAGGCAGTAGGCCTCTGACCTCGAGGACCTTCGAGTTCAGTGGGGTAAACAGAAAATCACCAAATGAAACTTGTGACAAAAAACACAGACTTGGAGGCCAGAAAATTATTCCAGGACTGAGCTAAGTTTTAATGCCTCATAAGAGTTAGGTAAGTAAAATATGGAAAGGCTAACAAATTATGTATCACAAGACTTTAGTTACGCAGTTAAGTTCATATGATATTATAATAATTTTTCTTTATAAATTGCACCTGACTGTAATGTGCTATATCAATGTTACTAACACATATAATAATAATAAACTCAAAGAAGAAAATGCCCCGAAGAAAAAATAATTTATTCAGCCATTTATAGTTTGGTTATATCATGTATGTTTGAAAAACAGCTTTTCCTGTCATAAGCTAAACTCTGACCAAAATGGTATTACATTGGTCCTGGCTGCTTTTAAGAGACTTGGGAAGACTGAATCACACTGTCTCCACATATGTGTATGTTCTTGAATGTTTACTTCCTTCGTCTAGTTGCCTTTTAGGGTGGGGAGTAGGGGTGTTTGAATTACTAAGTTTCAGTGGTCGCCTGAAACAACCATATGAAGAGAAGTTGTATATTGGTGGCTTCAAATACATAACAGACTTCCTAAATATCTGATTTGGGGCATTCCCTTAGTCCCCTGCCCCCACTTCATCTGTTAAATGGTGGAAAATAGCACCCTTTCTTTTACAAGGTTGTGGTTAGGACCAAACACAATCTTGTGTACGAAGGACCTTCATAGACTACAGATTTGTATAGCGTTATGCTTTTGGGTCAGCAATTCCAAAAGCCCTGTCGGAAAAAATTCTGACTTTTCAAACTATTCTACAGCAGTCTCGATTTTCAGTTTTCCATCTTCTTACTTGTGAGCCACCTTTCGCATAAAGTTAAATGACCACTTAATGGTCAACTGTCAGTCCCAGCAGTCTGTGTTCTCTTCTGAGAATCCTCTTGTCTGAATTGCTGCTTGGAGATCTTTCTTGCTATCATGTCATTAACTGCAGAGCTAATTTGCCTGCTGCTTCGTCTAGGTTTACTGTCATTTAAGACTTACCCTGAAAGAGAGTCTGGGGGCTGAATTATTCTAGGGAAAATCTTGGTAAGTGTGAGGCCTGCATGAGCTTCGAATCATTTAAACTCAGATCTGACAACACATCAGGAAAATACAGGGTGTCAATTCCAGCCCAATATCCTTCATGGGAATGATGAGGGGATCTTAAGGAGTATCGACTTCAGCTTTGGTCCAGGTGGAGGCACAAGGACCGTAACTCAGCGTTCTTGGCTTGGAGCTCTTTGCTTGGAGCGCCTTCCTTCCTTTCCAATATTGTGAATTTCAGTGGCTGGGTGCTTTCTGGTTTTCTTCATAGTCCAGTGCAAAGTTCATCAGTGCTGCTTTGAGAGCATTGCTTTTGGTTCACATTGTTCAATTTAGGGTTTCATCCTAATAGGCAGGAAAATGGATTTTAATGTACTCTTTCAACATCATAATCTTGAAGAAATTGTTTATATGAAAACATTTGGCGCTTGATAGATCTATTGACATAAATTTATGTAGCTTATAAATTATGTGCACATATGTGGAGTAGAATGCAGAAAACCTGCGTTCTATTCCTCCTCTTTCTACCATCTGGTTGTGAGGTTATCAACATTTTGCGTAATGTTTCAGAATCTTAATTTACTTTATGCAAAATGGGAGTACCCAAGATTGCCGTGTGGTTTAAAATAATTTGGGACTGTGGAAGTTCATGTTGTCTCTAACATATTTTGCAAATACATTAATTTTATTACTCAATTGCATGCTCCAGAGCCCTGCAGCTTTACCGCCTCATACAGGTGGTTGAATCACATCACGTATAATTCCAGCATTGTCTGGTAGCTCCACAGGCAGTATCAAGGGTCCTCCTTGAGTCATCTTAATTCTGTTCAGAGATCACCTTCCTTGTTGAAATGATAGCCACCTGTAAATTCTAATCTTTAAAAGCTTTGACTCTGGAAATCAGTATGGCAGGGGAAAGTCATTTATATTAAAAAACCCCCCAAAATTAGGAGAGGTCACAAGGAAACTGGGGCACATTAAACAGTAGAAGCCTTGGTATTCAGAGTGTTAAAATAAAGCACAGTTTATATGGAATGTTCATTTTGAAGTGGAATTTCCGTGACTTCCCCCCCATGTTCCGTGTCCAGACTAACGTTAACAGATGTCCCACCTTCCAAAACAGAGACTGGAGCTTGGCTTCTTCTCACTTCACAAATTTAATCGTGGCTGTAAATGTGATAACTGAGCAACCTTTCCAAGTTTTAATTGGATCTGCATTTGGCAGAAGGAACCTCCGTTTTCCACCATATGGGTAATGGCAGTGCAAGGTGCCGTCTCGTGCCCTCACTGTGATTTAGTCAACTCTTGATCATCTGCAGACGAACCAGCCATGCAGTGGATGGGTCACGGCTCTTTTATAGCCCCAGCCAGCAATCCCTGTACCTAATATGTCACTGGGCTGCCTCCCCATATTGCCACTTGGTTAGGTCTTGGGAACTGTCAACTTATTTTAACATTTCCTTGACAGAGCACCAACTGTTAATATGATGCCAATTTACCACTCCTTGCTGTCAGTGAATCCATCCCAAATGTAATATGCACATGATCATGGACGTGCATCTTGTTTTATGATCTGCAGAATATAGAACAGCTCATATGACCCAGACACCGGTCATATGGCTATAAAGGTGAGCATTGCAGTAAAGAAACGGAGTTTCAGAAAGGTTGAGTGACTTATCTAGGGCCATCTGATGCTCTGATAGGTCAGGAGTGTGACTTTAGCCTTGTGTCTCTAAAGTTAGGGCTCTAGTTATTGTATGACATGTTCCCCCAAAGGACAAAGGGGTTATTTAAATGATCTGCTATTTTGAATTACATATATTTTCATTTCCCTTTATTGGTACAGGTAATGGAGAGTTGGAGCTTGAATAAACAGGGGGGAAAGATGGAGTATATAGGTGAAGAAGTAGGGTAATCTCAATACAGTATCGACTCATCCCTTCTAAACATTTCCCTCTGTCCCCCTTCCTAGAACCATCATCCTCTTGTGGTTTTAAGCACAGTGGTGTGGCAGGCCTGTGGTAGTTCATGGAGGAAAGGGCAAGTGGACATGAGGTATGAATGGAGAAGAGATAAGATCTTGTGGTACAACCAGTGCCCGAGGGAAGTAAAGTGGTTCTCATGGACACATAAAATTTCAATCCAACTCTCTATCTCTATCTCTATCTCTTTATCTTTATATCTATATCTATATCTAAATCTAAATCTATATCTATATCTATATCTATATCTATATCTATATCTATATCTATATCTAATCTCCTATTAAGTACTTGCCAGACACGTAGGCTTTGGAGATTAAAATAATGACTGAAATTCATTGTTTCTAAGGTACCTACTGGCTAGAGAAAAAGAAAGAAACAAACAATTGTGACACCTAGTGAATATAAAATTAAAAGTAAGTTTGACATGTTGCGGTCACTTAGAGGAGAGGGAAGCTAATTCAGTATGGTGGTAAATTTCAACTATTCCTGGCTTATTGTGGGCGTGTGTGAGAGACACAAGGCCTTTAATAATCAAGAACTTAAGGAAACTCTGGAGTCAAATGAAGATATAATTCCCCATTAAAGCTGAGGGTCTAGAAATACTTCATCTTATAAGACCATATAGCTACACCCTTGACTGTCAACTGCTTGGGGCCCTGTTTGGACGGAGCCTTTTTGCTCACAGGGTGTACAGTCAGCGTAAAAGCATGCTGCTGAATAAAGCAGAGAACCAGCTCTCAGCAGCAAAGTAGCACAGATCATTGGGGGCTGAATGCAAATAACTGAAGGCCTTCTATTTAAAAATCTGCTTCGGTCGCAGCAGCCATCCTGGATGCTTCCAAGGCACGTTGAGCTAGCAGCGCTCCAGGCATCAGATGGTTCCAGGGAGGGCTCTGAACAGGATGGCTGGGGCTGGGTGAGGGGTGGAAGGGATGAAGCCACTTTACGACATGCCACGTGCTGCCTACGTGCAGGGCAAGGAGGTGGCCTCTCCAATTGTGAAAAACTCATTTTCAGGAGGCAAGTTCTCCTAGCCTCTGAAGGGCTTCTGGAACCTGCCCTGCCTTCTTCTCCTTGTGCCAAAGTAGGAGTATTTACCCAGATGCAAAAGATGAAAAATCATGACATTAAAAAGATTGGAGTGCTTAAAAAAGTATGGGTTTAATTAAGCATACCTACCATTTGGGGATGGTGGGATTCGGATTTGGAGAGGCACACGGCAGATGTCTGTTTTTTCAGTCATCATGGCCCTACTGGGGCGCACTGCCTGGCCGTTCTCTTCACCCAGTGGATAGATAACGTGGAAATTATCCTTTATTTTTATTGTTAAATTTTATTAAGTTTATTGGGATGACATTGGTTAACGATCCTTTATGTTTTCTTAGACTTTAATATGATTAATTTATTAATTATACACATTAAAAATCTTAAATTAAAATTTTAAAGTTGAATTGATTGGGGTGACATTGGTTAATAAAATGATATAGGTTTCCAGTGTCTAATTCTATAATATATCATCTTTATATTGTGTTGTGTGTTTACCACTTATGTTTTTACTGAATGTTACCTGATTAGACACACACTTCCTCTGGTACAAAAAAAGAAGTGCTCTGTGTGTGTGTGAGGGGGTGTGGGGTGTGTTTGTGTGTAAGACAGAACATAGCAGAATTACTGGACATTGTGGCAATTTAGAAGGATATGAAGGCCTCCGATTCCATTTTTTCGGTTGTTCCTTCCCCATCAGTAGCTATTATGATGGTAGAGGCCACGATAGGAAGCAAGTGGGCAGTGTGATTGTCTGACAAAGGAATGGTTCTGGGATAGAAAGAAGTGATTTGAATCTCCCTTTCATTGCTTACTGGATAGTGAAAACAGCTTACTTCTGCAGAGATGGTCGTCCCCTTGTAAAGGCAGACCATTAAGTCTTATTTTACAGAGTCATAATCCCTTTCAAAACTTGCCCTTGTTGCCCCTGGGAATCCTCAGGGTTTGGGTATACGCACATGTGTGCTCAGGAACAAGTATGCTCATGTTCTGCTCTGCATTCTTATCTCGGTGTCCGGCTGTGGCTCTGTAGCTATCTTCTCATCACAGAACAGGGCTCTGCTGGGTTAGCTGTCATCCATGCTGGCGGGGAACTTTTCCAAGAGCATGGGTTTGGGTTTGGGGCTGGGCTTGGTGTGATGAAAATTGCACTCCAATTTTGTCTTGCTTCATAACATGTTCTGAAGAAGCATCGTTTGTTCCCAGAATCTCACATATCCCTCATCAAACCTTACCTTGTAGCTTCTGGATTTGTTTTCTGTCTTTATAGTATTTTGAAACTGGTCCCTCTGGCCAGCAGGGAGACAGATGGCAAGCAATCCCCTCTCAAATCTAATGCCCCCCCACTGTCTTTGACTCAGGTCTCCCTGCAGTAAGTTCTTCCCCCAACTTTAACTTTAGACCATATATGAGTAGATAGATTCATGTCACTGGCCTGCCAGTTCCACAAACAACTCAGCTTCGAATCTCGCTTTTGAATCTCTGCAGCCTAAAGAAGCAGCAAAGGATATAGCCAAGCTCCTTTGATAGCTGGAAGATTTCGTGAGTTAGCGTGCTGCAGTGATGATTCAGAAAGCAGTGATCCTGATACTTATCAGATCCATTCTACTGAGGAATGAATGTAATGTAGTTGGTCAGTGCAAACTGAGCTTTGACAAATTTATACAGGGTTCATCTGAGTTATAGGAAGAGAACATCAGAAGTACCATTCGGTGAATAATAATACTTGGACTCATACAGTACCTTGTAAAACACTTCTTAAACCATCTTACTTTTAAAAACTATTTAAAAAACACTCACTTGAAAATTCCTATGTAAGCATATCACTTACCATATCTTCATAGTGTTTTACAAGGAACAATAGCAATAACTATCATTAATGAGTATGATAAATACCATTTATTAGAATATTTACTGAGATCAGGCATAGTTCTAAGCTCCTACATAATATGTTCACACATTTAATCCTCTTTACAACCCCACGAGGTGGGTGCTATTATAATACAAATTTTACAGATGAGCAAACTGAGGTTCAGAGAGGGTAAGTAGTTTCAAGGTCACGTAGGAAATGAGTGGCGAAGCTGGCATTTTTTTAACCTAGGCAGTTCATTAAGTTTCTTCATCCCTCTTCTTTACTCCTTCATCCCTTTATACTCTTTTATAATGCTTTGTGCCTCGCATTATAGGCATTTTGTTTAATATCTTTCTTTCCCCACTGGATGATGCTCCCGGATGGCAAGGACGGTGACTTCATGTAGCTCAGTGTTACCCCTGGCACGTGGCCAGATCTCATGTCTCTTGAATGTAAAACAGACTCATCAGTGAATCTCAGGCCTATTTATCATATTTCTCCTTCGTGTATGGCAAAGGTGACTTTGTCAGACAGTGAGAAATAGGGAAGAAAATAACACATGAGCTGTATTCTTGTGTTGTTTACAACCAATTTGAGGAGAAAAGCCCTCCCAAGATGAAGAGTTATATGACAATCTGAAAGATGACACTAATACAAGATAGCAAGCTGGTATAGAGAGTGTGTGAGAAAGTCCCAGATGAATGACAGATAAGGGCTCTGACTCAGAGGACAAAAGGTTCCTTCACTTAAGTAGATTACAGAGTGTTTAATTTGGTTTTATAGCAGGTTTATAAACCCAAAGCCATGCAAGTACATAGACGGGGAGGATCTCTTCCTGTCAAATAAGGTGATGAATTTGTCAGTCCTTAATGCCTTGGCTGGATGTCTGTGAACTAGTGCTCACAACTTCCATGGTCTGCTCTTCCTCCAGGAAACCAACCGGCTTACCATTTCCAGCTCCCTTTGCCATTAGGTATGGTAACATGATTGAGTTTTATATAATAGAGCTGAATTGATGTACACCTGTCCATAAAATTCTCTAATGCACTATTATTACTCAATTTTGCTGGTAGAAAAGAGAGTGCTCTATGAACCTCAATTTGGATGGAACCATCCAAACTGCAATGCAAGCAACTGGGATGAAAAATCACCTGCCGTGATAAGCCACTGTGAGTTGGGGCCTGTTGCTTGCAGCAATTAGCCTACCCTAACTATTCAGCATCATTACTTGACTTTACAGTGTCAAATCCTGAAAGCCAGGCCACTAGGTTCAGGCATAAGAAGGGGCAGTAATAGAACTTGTAATCAAGAAATGTGTTCAACTTGCCCAGGCTGGTGTAGCTCAGTGGATTGAGCATGGGCCTGTGAAGCAAAGGGTTGCCAGTTCGATTCCCAGTCAGGGCACATGCCTGGGTTGCAGGCCAGGTCCCCAGTAGGGGACACATGAGAGGCAACCACACATTGATGTTTCTCTCCCACTCTTTCTCCTTCCCTTCCCCTCTCTCTACAAATAAATAAATAAAATATATATTTTTTAAAAAGAAATGTGTTCAACTCTACAAAGTACTCGTGTGTATATTGCTTTGTTTTGTCACTAGGTTTTATAATAACCACAATGAAACAGGGCAAGTGCCATTATATGCATTATGCCAATAGGGAAGTAGGCTGCCTGGAAAGATAGGACTATTGAAATAAACTTCGTAGTATATTTAGGGAAAATTTTGTGTTAGGAATTTTTTCCTAACATAGACTAGAGCATTATTTGTTCAAAGTTTCTTTTCACTTGCCTCCTTCCCTGCTTTAATCAGAAATATGAGTCTGGGGTGAAGGGAAAAGAACAGAAGAGAGATGAAATCATCCCCCAAAGGGGGCAGGGTCCTTTCTTGGATATGACCCCACGGACTGTCCTGGGACCTCTGTGAACTCCGGGAGTACAATGCACATGGTAGCCTCCACTGTGGCAAAACTGGGCCTTCTCCCTGCCTGGGTCCCCTTCCTGCCTGGGGCCCTACAGTTATTGGAGAATGTCCAGATTCTTCCGATGTAACTTCTGAGAATGTACCATTCACGTTCCTCCTACCATTGCAGGCAATTCTAACCCACTAGGGTACCACTTCTCTGTATAGCCTTTGGTATGTCTTTTCCTTATTTGGGGGCTTAGCTGACATGATTTTGCCTTTTGTTCTTTCTTACAAAAGGAGATCGTTCTCATGCAGCATTTTTACCTAGCTTACAGGATTCTGTAGTGGTACCCACATCAATCACCTCACCCAGTGAATTTTTCTCATTCATTTTCATGGCATTAATTTATGTAATCCATATACCTAGCATTTTGCTAGGTATGGGGCATTTAAAGATAAATAGGGCATGGTTTTCACTCTTAAGTAGACAGTCTTTACAAGAATATTTTTAAAATATTTAAAATCAATCAATATTAATATTCACTTGGGTTGACTTCATAAATATATGTTGAATATCTTTAGGGGATTCTGCATTATAGTACATTCTTCATGTGGGGACTGGAGTGAGTCAAGAATGTAACACCAGGCTCATTAACAAAGGGGCTCTGAGGATGCAAGAACAGCCTCTGCTCAGGCTTGTCTGGGACTGCGAGGCTAGATGAGCCTACTGTTGTGGGTCAGGTGCTGTATTAGTCGAGACTCTTGTGGTAGCAAGTGATAGAAAACATAATCCGAGTTGGTTTAAGCCTTTGCTTGAGTGTGTCTGAGCAAAGACCTTATGGCTCTGAATCCAGTCCCCTTCCCTGATGCCTCATAGCTGCAGCAGAGAAGGGTATAGTTTTTGTGTCT
>PVKM010037104.1:0-14546 GCA_004027735.1 Carollia perspicillata | reverse complement strand
AAAAAAAATAAATACTTGTGTGATTTTTAAACTGACATGTTCTTCCAGGGACCTGCATCTTCCACGAGGTTCAGGGCTGGTTTTCTTTACCGTTGTTTTCCTAGCACCTAGAAGAATGACTGCGTATGGTAGAAAGTTGCTAATTCTTTATTACAGAATAATGAAATATTACCAAATTGAAAGCTTCACGAATCTAAGAGGGAAAACACCCATAGGTCTGTTGTAGAGAAGACTAACTCTTAACACTGGTGCGACAATGGCCTTCAAGTTGCTAGGCCATTGATTTGCTCAGGTTTTAGAGAGTTAATGAGGAAGAGAAGGGGAGATGAGGATAGAGACACAAAGACAGACAGACAGACGAACTCAGGACAACTGCCAGACATTTCAGACTAGATAATTTGGGGGCCCTTAAAATAAGATCAATATTTTATTATTACTCGTATACACAACTATACATATATATCTATCATATATCACATGCATATATAAAATATACCTATTAGCAGTGGGCAAAAGTAGGATGGGTAAATGCAAAACACGGTTTGCTCTTGTATTATACTGTACTGATTATTGCATTATCATTACAACTGTGAACCTACTTTGCCCAGCCCTGTGTGCCACACGCACATTTACACTTCCCTGCGCTGTGCAGAGACACGTTACCATCCGTGCATCGTCGCTGTTCCCTGCACCCCTGAGCACCAGATGAAACGGAGCGTTACGCGGTTATCTCAGAGTGGTCACGCCATCAGCCGCTCTCCGCACATTCCCACTGCAATGACTCTTAGGCAGGACGATTTCCCACCTATTTTCCAGGGGGCACCAAAGTTGGAAAACTATCCATTTAGTCATACAAAAAGGTTTGTTTCCCCTCAGATGTGAAGAATAAAAACTCGTTATCCAAGCTGGTTAACATAAACAGACTTTTCTAAGACACGCTTTTCTGACAATGAAAACTTTTTTTTTTTGCTTAAACTAAATACATGAAACCAGTAATAAATAAAGTGCGAAGGCTGAAAACATCATTAACATCTAATTGCCTTCATAATTTGGCTGGTAAATGCATGATTTTTCACCACATTACGAACAGCAGGTGACTTTATCAGCTGGGCCTTTGACAGTTTGCTCAGGATGCTCGTTTGTTGGGGGAACTGTAATGAACCAGACTGAACTTGGAAGCATAACACGCTACACGATGGCACCCCTCACCTCACAGAGAAGATCGCATTTGGGAACCTGTTTAGTCTGCAGGTTAAAGTTCCTGCCAGCCTCTGAAGCAGCCACCTCACCCTGATTTGACTTAAACACAGCTGTCATTAAGAGCAACCTCAGATCTTTAATTAACTCTTGTGATGGCTGAATCGCCCAAGTGCAACACTGCAATGGAGAATTCTAGTGACAGTCTATAGTCTGCTTAATGGCTAATAATAGAAAACACACCTCCAGGAGACAGCCTGGAGTTATGAGAAGAAATAATTATTCCTCTCTACTCGGAGAGCATCAGAATTGATTCATAGTTCCTTTTAATAGTTTCTTTATCAGAATGAAATTCTCAGCTTTGGTTTCTAGATGACTCTTCTGGCCATATTGAGTACACAATTGTAAGTCTAGAGGCTACTCAGACCGAAGCAGCTCAAGGCAAAATATATCTTGCATTAGGCACAGGAACAGATAGGATAGTTTTGGTGAACATAAACTTTCCATTCAAAAGTAATTTAAAATGTTACGAGGTAACTCAAGACCTTAAAACTTATACACATGTGTTGTGCATGGGCAGATACAAAATTGAGTGCAATTTTTATGTATTTACTCTATAAAATATTATCTGGCATGTTAATGTGTGTTTAAAACACCTATCACCATTTTTACTGACAATAGTAAGATATGTAGTGGAATAAATAAAAGTAATAGTAACAGCAATAAGATTTGTCATTAACAGGCCCTTCCTTACCTAGTGTATCTATTTAAATGCTTCTGATTTTATTTCATCGCATTGGCATAAAATAATGTGTTGCACAGGTGTAAGTATCATTTACTCATTCAGTCAAGATAGGCCAGCTGCTGAAATGGACCACTCTAAGAGTTCGGAGACTTACACAGTCAATGGTCATTTGCATTCATCCCCGGTGGATATTCTTCACAGTCGGTCTTCCATTTGGAGATCCATCCTCCAAGTCCTTGGATCCTTCTGCATTCATGTGACAAACAGGAGCAGAGAACGGGCAGCAGACCGCTGAGGGGCATGTATCCCATTCACGAGCCCTGAAGTGGTTATCATCGTGTTCATTCACAGTCCGTTGGACAGAAGGCAGTCACGTGGCCGCTTCTTTCTGCAAGTATAGTGGAAGGAAAGTGGACGTTGTTTTTAAACACATAGTAGTCTCTGCCAGACACACGTTAATCAGGAAATAAGATAAAGAAATAGAGAATTAATCATCTTCCCAAACCAAACATGTAATTAAGACTCTAGGTGCTAAAGACAGGTGTGGCATTTCCAGCCATGATGAATGAACTGGAGCCAGACTTGATGTTTCATAATAGGAAATAAAAAGTGGATAAATGTGTGAATCAACTACTCACAGGCATTTATCAATATACTAGGTAGGACTACGAACCATTAGAAGAGAGAGAAAAAGTGAGGTGAGCCCTATAATCACCTTGGCTTCCTGAGAGTACTTTCTGGACCACAGTGTAGGAATAAGGAAACCAAGCAGAACAAGCCAATTACTCAGCTGAGTGGGCAGAGACTGAAGTTTGAGGGGCCTGAGGCAGCCAATATCTGTGGCCCGAGCACCAGAGAAGAGAGAGCTATTCAGAGAAAGAGCATCATTCATTTACAAAGGGGTCCCTGAGTGTCTGTTCTTGAGCACTAAACCGTGCTTGCCTTGAACGAACCTCTAATAGGCAGGGGAAAATGTAACTGGGCTGCCGTAAATGAAAACATTCTCATAGTGGACTCAGGCCTGGAAGAATTTCAGTTCTAAGCATCCAGAACAAGAACTCTTTGTTGGACGCTCAGGCCGTTAAACAAAGAACACAGAAGATCGTGACTTTGTAAGAAGGCCAAAGCAGCCACAGGGTAAAGGTTGCACTAGACCTGCTCTAACAAAGCATCAAGACAAGTTTTAAAGGGATTCAGATGTTCTGCAACTGACTTACTGCCAGACAGAATAAGGAAAAAAAACAAAGACTTCTCAACAATGTAATATTCAAAACTTCCATCCTCTCTTGTAGAATTGTATGTGAAGAGGTGATTTCTAACTGAAATATTCAATATTAAAAGAATGAAATTTCCTTGACAGAATTAAAAGCATTTTGGACATGTCAGAAAAAAGAACAGAGAACCTGACGAGTCTACACTGAATCTATACACACTGAGCTCAAAAAGAAAATAAAGAAATATGGTGCATTTCATTAGCAGCAATACAACCGTGAACTTGACACGTTCTTACAGGGAAAAACACATGAATTTCATGACAAGATAAAATGTAGTTTTATCTCATTGTATAAGATCTACTAGTGGCATTTAAACACATTTTTAAGTATTTTAAATATTCTTTTGCCTACAATTTCTGTGACATCAATGATATGACATGAAGGATAACAACAGAAGGGCTGCTATGTAACAGAGTATATTCATAATTCGTAAGTTACTCAAGACGACAGAGGCATTACTAATTGTTCCTTCTTCTAATACCCTGAGAGTGAACGGCACCTCTTTCCATAGAGTCAGTTGCCCAAGCACGAGCGTCATCCTGGACTTACTTTCTCCATTCCCTGTGCCCGTGACACACAATTTGATCACCAAGTTTAATTCTCCTGCTACCCCTTCCAGTCCCCCTCAAACGATACTGTCTAGAACTGCTGCAAACATGTTCAAGTTAGTCTAATCGACTTAGTTTTGCTCTCTTATAACCCATTTCCAACCCGCAGCTGGACTTGACCTTTGTCAAATACAAGTTTAATCCATGTACAGTGAGCGGCTCCCCACTGTTCTAAATACGAAATTTAGTCTCTTTCCCACTGTTTACAGCGCCCTGTACGCCCTGGCTCATAATGACCTCTCCACAGTCATCTTTTGCAAACTTCCTCCTTTCGCTTGGGAAGAAAAAGGAAGAGATGAGGCTGTGTTGGTAGTGCGTCTGCAGCAGAGTTTATTGCTATAAAGCATCAGGATAGAGTCAATCAGATTTTGAGATCAGGCTTCCTGTCTTTGGTTTATACAAGTACTAATTTAGGCAGTCAGGCGAAAAGCTTAAAATTATACCATTCATATGACACAGTTTTTCCAATGCTATTTGTATAATAAAGCAACAATAAAATCCAAGTAGTCTAATAGAATTATTAGGTCTAAACTTATATCTACTTGATGCATTTTACTGTATTCGCAATATAGGCCTTTTTTGCTGTTATCGTCGATACAATTACAAAAAAGAACCCTAAAACAAATTTCTGTGGTAGCTAGCTAAAATCGTACTCTAACTAGTCTTCAAATGTAGGATATTTGTACATGTTTTTTGGAATGACTTTCTTTAAATGGTAAGAAATCTATAGCTCTTCCTTGAAAGGTCAAGGTCTCTGAAAGGCCACCCCAGCTTACAGAAGCACATGTACAGTGTAACTTTATTTATACTGGAAAAAACTTCTCAGATTCTAATAAAGTTAGCATCACTTTAATACCAAAAATCTTCTGAAACTCACAGAAATGAAGAACATGAGGTTAGTTAAAGGCAGTTGAAGAAGCAAACTGTTATTAAGATAAAGTACAAGGGTTCTAGACTTCTTGATAGATACGATTCTAATGCTGCAAAAGCACATGCACAAAATACACATGCCCACACACACACGTGTGTGTGTATATATGTGTGTGTGTGTGTGTGTGCTTATATTTTTTGGAAAATCAATTTGGTAATTTTCTTTTTATAAATATTGATAAAATGTGCCCTGATTTTTTGACATAAGCAATATGACAGACTTATTTCTACAGTTTTCTAAAAGTATTTTTTTTAATGCAGAAAAATCTATTTTTATTCCAAGAAGAGAAAACTATGTCTCAGGAGTTAGAGTAAATTCTTACTAATACTAATTTCGTGATTGGCTCCTTTAGCAACTTCTTCCCCTAGGGGCTCTAAGTGTCTCTGCAAGTGTTATTAAAAGTGTCCCCAGAGTCTAATGAAGATAATTCATTAATGGATGTTTTGTTTGAATTTAAGCCAAAGGCAAAAAAGGACATAATTGATTAGCATCTGAATGTAGGAAACGCTGGAGAGGTTCCTTTAAAAAATGATGCTCTCATAGTACAAACAAAAGCCATGATTAATGTTTCTGTCAAATCCAAAAAAGAAAATGGAGAGGACACACCCGGTGCCCATCGGAGATGGACAAGGGTGAGAACTGCCCCTGGCAGAACATTCGTGCACTCCCTTCAGACAGGGCCCTAGCTCGCTCATTTCAGTCTTGAGTCATGAACAACCGAATAGGCCACCAACGTTTTCATCAATATTTTGTCGTGCCCTTGCAAGTCGCACATTTGTTTAACTTACTTTTTAGGCTCTTGTCACTTGAAATACACAGATATTATCATTATGCTTGGCTTGAGATTATATTACTTTGTTACATATTTTGGAAAATGTTTTTGGAATAAAGTAGTAAAATTTCTAAAAGCACAGAGAGGTATAATGTACAAGTTTCCCTTGTGTTTTTAGCGACCTGTTTCACTCCCTGGACCTAACTATCAATAGCACCCTATTAACCAAAATATGAAAAAAAATACAAGAAATTAATTATAAGGTGACAAAAATACGTTATGTAGGAATAACTCTCATATAATTTTTTATCTCTATGTAACCTTGTACAGAGGATGAAAGTGAGACGTAGAAAGGAAAGTGACAAGTGAGGTCACACAGCCTACGCCTGAGGTAGGACTTTAGGTACAGATCTCCGGCCTTTCTTTACGAATACCCTCCCACACAGGCAGACTCGCTTACCCAGCCTGCAGGGGACATCACAGTGCAGGGGGAGAAGACGGTGAAAATGATACAGACTCTTAAAAACCACTGATTAAACGGGATACAGTTTAGAAAAGCAGTAACACAGTACCATAACATGTACACCTCATTACCAGAGTGGGAGGACGTGGCCCTATAGGAAGGGAAAGGTTGAAGGTCCTGCTATATACAGTTAAACAGCGCCCTAAACAGATGAATAAACATTAAGTTAATATTGGACTTCTGTCCAAAAATAAGAAAGGACACTCTGCCATTGATAATCCTTTTCTAAACATCATGAATTATGAAAGACATACCTGAAATTTCTACCTCAGCGTTTCCAAAAGAGACCACTGAGGCACACAGACTTGTAAGATGCTTTAAAAAAATCGTGCTTATGCAAATTTGGGTAAAACAGTATACTATATTCTCTGTCCCACCACTTTGGAAGTATGAGAATATTAAAAGGCTCTTTGGATTTTCTACAAGGAAGAAATCTTTTTAATGTTGTTTATGCTAGTTATTCTTAAATTTATTGACCCGTGGGGCCATTATTGAAGTTGCACTGTGAACTTGGGTGGGCACTGTCTTCAGAAATGGCATCTTCTTAAATGTAGAAAGATTAGGACTGCAAGCGTAACGAGTCAATTAAAGAAATAAAATATAATGTTCACCTTATGTCATTTCACACCTTACTCTTGTTCTTGAATTTTCAGACCAAGGTAAAAAAGGCTGTGGACACTTTATTAAGAACTCTCACCACTGCTTCCCAGGCACTAATATATTCACAAAAATCTGATTAGGGAAGATATTTTTAACTTTCTATTATTCATGCTGCTTGACTTCCTTCATTGCTAAATGGATATAGCTAATCAATTACATAATCAATCAGCACACATTTCCTTGTTTACGATGCATTCGGTAGGACCGATTTTGAATCTGCCTCAAAGAGTTTGCAATTCAATGGAGGTGGCGGGGCGCAGAGACACAAAAATTATGTAATTGTGTGATGTTAAATATACATCACCGAAAATGTCATGAGGCAGACTTGATTAATTACTGAGTGAGAGTCACAGGTAGGTCACACGCTGTGCGTCCAGAGAGAGTTAAGTCACAGTTGGTAGTGACCTAAGGTGGTGGCGGGGTTCAGGGTTCACCTGTGCTAAAGAAGATATTTATGGCCGAGGTAAGGCACAGTTTGAAAAATGGCAGAATGCTTAAAAGCCGGCAAGCGCAATAACACATTTGCATTTTTAAATTAGAAAAGACCCTAGCTGGCAAGAAAGGCAGAAAAAAAGAAGTTAGAAAAATGGCCACTCCGCAGAGCTTCGAGAAAAGGACTTTGGGGGAAGACGGTAAAACAAATAGAATGAGAGACTAACACGCACGCATGAATTCAGTGAACACATTGTTTAATTATTGTTCATTATCTTGGCTCATTTCTAAAGAAAAAGACGCACAAATACGTTTGCATTTCGATGGGGCCGAAGGTTGGGATAAGAAGTAGAAATTAACCAGTGAGACCATTCTAAGTTTGGGCTCAGGGTTTCCAAGTGAAATCAGACATCAGAAATTAATACGGAAATATTTGTCTGATTCTATAAATCAGAAGTTAATTTAGTTAACAAAGTACCTTGCGGAGAAATATAAAACTAATTCCCAAGATCTATGACATATTTTCTATAAACAGTGCAGCATTTACTGTGTTGTTTATATCTAGAAATTAATGTATGTAGATATAATTTCGCAGACCTTTATGTAGATGTGCACTTTTCAAAAATGTGAGTAGAGGCTGCAAAAACTCTTTTCAGGATTTTAAAGCTTAACAGAAGCCTGCATCTCATTGAGTTAAATACCTTCGCAGGTAGCAATAAATCCATGTGTACAAAGAATTCTCCTAGTTCTGCCCCTACATTATTTTGACAATATCACGCTTCAAAAGAGAAAGGCATAAAGCCCTAGAATAGTGAATTAGAATACATACCCTTACATAAGACACAGGAGATACATATCTGTTTTTTAAATCTGTCTCTTCATCTATTCTTCTATATATACACATGTAAGTTTGTTCTACAAAGCATGGTGAAATGTAGATTATTATTACTATGGAACTTACTGTAAATTTAAAAACTGAACTAAATCATCCTCCAAACTGAATCCCAAATTATATCAGAGTTCAAAATATTTTTATAAGACCATTCAAAAATGTTAATACAATATTCATTTGCCAAAACAAAAACAATCTCTACACAGTTTCAGAATCTATTCCAAACCAAAACAATGCACTCTGAGTCAGTAGCTCTACTACCCTGGCTCAGTTCAGGTTACTTTGAACCATGTTATTTATATTCCCAGTGCTCAAAATGGGCCAGACTCAAGGAACCAGACCATCGGAATAAAAGCATTTAAATTAGGCTAGTGGCGGATCTGCTTTTGGTTTCTCTTCAGAAGTTTAAGGAGCTCTTCAATGTATTCATTTCATTATTTAAAAATACGTATCGGATACCCACTAAAGGCGCAGCACTGAACAGGGCCCTGGGAGATACCGGGCGGGTGGCAGTGGTTTTGCCCTTGTGAAATTCACCAGAGCAGTGGGAGAAAATAAGCACTAAGCCAATATTCCCCCCAGATGTGTGCAACGCGTTGTGGTATGCCCACAGAAGCAGCAAAAATGCTCACAACAGCGGGTGAGACAGGGCTCTCCCGGGTACACGCTGCAGCTCGAGTTTGGAGGTTGAACCAGAATGCCTTCCTCCGTTAAGCTAAGTGTGGCTGGTGAGTGCAATTTTTGTGGACGTGTAAGTGATGCGCATTTATGCAGATACTTGATATCCTGACTCTTCACGCCCCTTTTTGTATAATTTCCATACTGGGCTCATGGCAAAAAATGACGTTTATACTATAGAGAAAGTCTTAAAGTGCATGAACTTTGAAATGGTAAGAAAGTTTAGAGCCAGGTTTTTTGTCTTTGCAACTTATAAATCTGTCATTTTTTTCAGATTGTTTGGAAATGATGAATACAGTTATTTTAGCAAATCTATTTTAGTCTGATAAAATCTTTGAATTATACTTAAATTGTATGATTTAAATAATTTCTCAGTATTTAGTTCATGCCAAATTAATTTTATTCCTTAGTTTGACTGATGGAGATAAAAGTACTATCACAAAAGACAGAAATATTATCATATCAGGAGAAAAATACAAAAACAAAACAATAAGAAAAACATAAACCTGAATGTCATTCTACCTTGGAAAATATAGTAAATTTAAAATCATCTGTCACTCCCAAGATACTAATTTGAAGATTTAACAAAACGTACATTTTAACAGCTTTAAAATGTGTGCTTATGACGGTACATTCTGTTGATTTATTCTGCATTTGTTTGTGTTGCCATTCTTCAAAGCACTTTTTTTCTCTGTATTAGTTTCTTGAATTACAGGCTGTTTTTTATTACACCTTGCTTTGTAAGGGTTACAAAAATAAAAATAAAAAAACTCCCACACACCACAAACATAAAAGGGAATGTAATTTGTGGGGCGACAAATGGCATCTTTTTGCTGTAATAGAATAAGCAAAGAATAAATAAAACTGAATTAAACTAAGCCCATTAGTGAGATATGAAACAATACAAAAAGGGATTCAAAAGAATCAATAACAAATCTTCAAAGAATGTTCCTTTTTGTTGGAAACGTTTGACTAAGGTGGGAAGTTTCTGCAGTGTGCCTGGTTTTCTGTCGTCTCTGCGGCTAGCTTCCCGTATGTACTTAATAGTGGCTCCCTTGTGGCTGCACGGATTTAGAAGAGATAAAAATCAGGAAGTGTTAAAGTCAGTCTACTTCTAAGATAGTCGTTACTCTTGTCGGTTACTTCCATTAGACACTAGCTTCTCTTTATTCTCACCTCTAACTCCCAACACCCGGGTTGTTCTGTCAACGAGGGGAGGGAGAGACCAGAGATGAGGCAAGGAGGGTGGACAGTAACGGCGTGGAAGCCGAAGTCAGGGCCCAAGTCATCTCTCCATCACTCACATGCTGCGTCACTTTAGGCCGGTCGCTTAACTTTCCAAACCGCGCTGTCCACATCCGCGGATGCGCACCGCCATGGTCCCTGCTACATGAGGGCGCTATAAAGATTTACCAGAATATGGCATATAATATGTTCCATGCAGCACAGTACACAATGAGCTCTCTATTCAGAGGAAAATTAAAGCAGAAGAAAGTATATGTTGAACATCACATAGGGAATAAATGCAGGTACAAGAAACAAAAGAGGCCAAGAGAAAAGAGGGATGCAAATACACGAGGCACGAGCATTTGTGGTATCACAGGGATATCCATGCATCAATGAAGGAGACAACAGTTTTGCGAAATCATAGCCAGATTTTTCAGGAGCCATGTGTAATCCAGAGTATGCCTCCCCCACCAGCCTGAATTTTACATTATGGTAACAATTTGAGAGTTTACTTTATAGTCAGTCAGTCAAAGAGCCTCTCATTGGTTACAAAACGTACATCATGTTACTAGTCACTACTAGGTACTGGAAATACTGAAGGGGGCTTGAAAGCATCCAATTTGGGACTGAGACTGCAACAGTCTCTTAGTAACTGTTGTCATGTATAATATCCTCCGATGGAATTTAATATTATAATTGATAACAGAGGAAGGTACAGAAATGCTGATGCTAAAATTTATCTGTTCATGGAATTCTTATGTTCAGTATTTTTAGGTTAAATAGTTCAGTTCCAAACATCTTAATGCATCTGGACAATTCTCATGACCTAACCCAGTGCTTTCAATGAGCTGGGTAAACCGGTAGTGATTGACTGCATGAAAAGGTAGAATAAATTGCTCTGTTCACCCAAACATAAATGCAGCTGACTCTCCTTAGTGACAGAGTATAAATAGATCATGTTATATAAGGCGCATTGAGGTTTTTTTAACCTTTCAAAAGAATTAGCATTGCACAGAGCATTACTATTTAAGAATTTCCTTCACACAGAGCATGGTGGTTAAAAGCTGGTCCTCACTGAGACTCATCAAAAGAAAAAGCAAACAAAGGCTGAAAATCGGTGTTTTGAGGAGCCCTGCTGAATGACCACAGTTTGGTGCAGGCACAGACACAAATGCCTGGACAATGCTAAGAATGGGCATCTGGTTAAATGAAGTTCTCATTTAACAGAGTCTAGGGCAAACCTGTTGTTAATTGTCACAAAAGTCAGATGACTGTTTTTGCTGACTTAGAAAATCAAGTAGTGCACAAAATGGTCCTTAAGTTCCACAACTACTTTGTGAGTCCTGATTGTACTCCTAGTTGCTTCTAGCAGCGATGAGAATCAAGAGATGTCACTCTGACTAATTTGCATTAGAAGGACCACAGATACACTAAGTCTCAGCTTGCTGAGGATGAAAGGCTTTTGATATTCAGGATTCACAGTAATATTTGTGGTTCTCTATTATATGACCCAATGGGCCTTCTTATAAGTATCTCAAAAATCAATTGGGAATACCCAGGAAAATGTAATCCTTCTTCAACCTGTGCCTGTTGCCTTGATAATAATAAGACCAAGCTTCTCAACAGGGTTATTGACAGTAATCTCATAGTATGATTGGCAGGGCACGATAACGGGCACCTGAGGATATGGTCCAATTCGCCCTTCTTTAGGGTACAGCACTCCCCTGCCCTACATGTGCTCTGTGTGAGGCAGGCTATAAAAGGACATCAGAGCATTTCCCTATTGATGTTGTGTTTCCATCAATCACTTTCACCAGTTCATATGACAACGCTACATTATCTGGCAACTCTGTTGGAGTCCAGATGTTCCAGTGGATTCCTATCATCTCCCTGGCCCGGCAGCCCCACTACCAGGAGAGGCAAGTGTTAATTGTGAAGACAGAAATATCATATCCCTGGCCAGTGTGGCTCAATTGGTTGGACTGCCATCCCACAGATAGAAAGGCCGAGGTGGGTTTGATTGACAGTCAGGGCGCATATCCAGCTTGTAGGTATGATCACCGATTGGGGTGCATACAAGAAGACAACCAACCGATGTTTCTTTCTCACATCAGTGGTATCTATCTGTCTATCTGTCTATCTGTCTATCTGTCTATCTGTCTATCTCTTCCTCTCTTTCTAAAGCAATAAAAAAAAAAGTCCTTGAGTGAAGATTGAAAAAAAATGTTGTAAACTGAAATAGTTAGATTGTCTCACCTGAAACACATTTTAATACTGCTTGCAATTATGCGGCTGTATTTTAACTTCAAAAATTTTCTGCCAGGAAATAAATTGAATGATGCTGAAAAGGCCAAAAAGGGGGAGGGGAAAGGATAGAGTGAATCTCGTTTTTTTAATAAAATCTGGGCTGACTGGCCATATAATTAGCTAACTAATTAGGAAGAATAATTAGCATCTTAGACTCACGTATCATCTATTCATGGGGGACTTTATTCCCTGTAACTGTTTCTCAGGAATTTTTGGTTCCTAAGAAAATTTATATTGAGCCACATTCAATAATTACAAAATACCTTGTAAGAAATCTTTAGCATCGATTGTTTTTTAAAGAATAAATAGCCAACAAAGAAGGAAATTACATCATAGTAAATGATTATTTGGATAATTAATAAAATATAAATGTATACATTTATATAAGAAAAACTAAACTTTTCCTGAGCAAGACCATGATAAGTAACTAAAAAACTTTGTTGATTGCCAAAAGATTAATTGATATTCCCAAGATGCACTCTCTCTTTCACTCAAAACCTAGAATACAAGAGGAAAAAAGACAAATAAAAGAAAAAAGTGGGTTAATACTTAAGAATAAGGTGAATGCATTTTTGATTTGGTGAAAGGAAGCATCAATAAGGTGAAATTATAAAACTATAGAAATGAAAAATAAATTAATAAAGAAAGATCCAGGTCTTTTGCAGTTTTTATTTTAATGACTACAGCTACACATTAACCTGAGCATAAATGAATTGATGAAATCAATGATGTTTCTACGTGCTTTTTCTTTCTCGTCATCCCTTACCTGCCACAAGGGATAGCAGCAATTCTGGCATCACTGAAAATAGACACTGCCAACTCATCTGACCTTTAGCTAGGATTCAACCTAAACTAGTTTGTTTGTGGATATAAGTTAGGAATAAAATATCAGAGAAGGGTATAAAATCTTTAAAATAGATGTCTGGATTTCTCTGCTGTCTATACTGATGAGGGAAACCAGGCCCAGAACGGTTCCATGCTTCCCCTGAGGCCGGGCACCTAAATGAGTACCGAAAGCAGGAGGGAAACCCACAACTCCCGACAACAGTTCTTCTCTTCTTTACAATAAGCCGGACTGCCAACGTTTAAAGTTTGAAATACTGGTCTATGACTGCTCTGTCAAATCACTATGATAAATTCAATAGTGATTTTACCGGAAATCAGCAGAAATTAGGGAACAACAAAAGGGCATACTATTGGAAGTATTTTTAATATTTCTATTTTATGTTTTAAATACAGTATTGTTAAATATCCATTGTGTATCCATAAAGAAGTATGTAGAGTAAAAAGTGAAGGACTCCTTTCTCTTCTCTCAAACCCACTTTTTTATTATTTTATACTGATGTGTGTTCTTCTGATCTTTCTCCACTGAAATGATGTACTCATTAATGTATACGCAAACATGCAAAACCTTAGGATGATTTTGGAACTAACAAGCTAAATACAGTAGTCTCTTCTTATCCATAAGGGTTTCATTCCAAGACCTCCAAGACTCCCAGTGGGTAATACCAAACCCTATATATACCTTTTTTTTTAACCTGAACATATACATGATTTCACTTAAAGGGAGCACTTCATCACTCCTCTTCGGCATATCTGAACTGCCAGCATCATTACTCTTGTGCTTTGGGGTGACTTGAACTGTGATACCTCCGTAGCCAGTCTGATAACCAAGATGGCTACTAAGTGACTCCTGGGCAGGGAGAGTGTACGGTGTGAGTACACTGGACAGAGGGATGCTTCACGTCCCAGGTAGGATGGAGCTGCACGACAAAGATTTCATCACACTACTCAGAATAGCATGCAATTTAAAACTTATGAATTGTTTATTTCTGGTATTTTCCGTTTAATATATTCAGCCCACAGTCGGCAGCAGGTAACTGAAGCCACAGGAAGGTAACCACATATGAGAGGGGAGGCCTACTGTATTTAAAAAGATGTTAGCTTGAGCACCAAGGCATTTTTCAGCTTATCTTACTGAACGTCCAGACAAACAAAGGCCTGGAGGCTGACTTAATTCAGAGCCTCTGGCTACGTCTCCTGCGATTCCATGTTGAACTCTGCCTCCTCTGTGCATTGAGCTTTGAGTGTGACTGCTTCAGCAGTTCTGGGTCTTACATCCAGATATAGCAACACCCTAAGGAAGTCATAACTGCTTGCAGAAACGCTATCAGAAGGGAAAAAGGAATGCTCCTAGAAGGCTCCCAAGCAGACTTCCCACAGCACAGAGGGCTGGACTGGGTCACATTCCTGAGCCAATCACTGACAAGGAAAGAGAGTTTGGAGAGTCTTGAGTGGGG
>PVKM010037103.1:0-14577 GCA_004027735.1 Carollia perspicillata | reverse complement strand
GATGCCATCTTACACTCGGAAGATGTAAGAAATCGTTTCTTTTGTGCTTTGGGTTTGTATACACAGTTCATGTGGCTACAGGGAAGTGAAATGTTCTGTTTCTCTGTTTTCAATGCAGAGTTTGAGGAAAATGGCAATAATAACAACACATCTGCAATACCAGTGAGTATGCCCTCCCGGCTGACTACGTGCTACAGAACCTTTGTCCTTGGCCTGCCCCTCGTCGCCTTGGCGCTCCTGCTTGTTTTCCTGTGGAGGCAGGAGTTGGGAGGACAGGTGGGGTCAGGGACGAGTTCCCTGTGGAAGAGGTGTCTGAGATTGCAGCCGTTGGGGTGAAGGGTGAGCCTGGGAGCAGGAACCGCCATTTGCGAACCTTTCTGTGTCAATCTGAGGGCTTCTCAGAGGAGAGACCGTAGACCCCGTGAGGGTAGGGCCCGTGCCAGGACCATGCTGGCACTGGGCTGGGACCCCGCAGGCGGCGGGTCAGTGTCCGTTGGCTGTCTGAGCTGGAGCCTTCTCCGGGGGAGCCTGCTCCTTCCCTGGGAGGCGAGGGTGACTGCACCCTGCCTCCTACACTCCCTCATGCAGCAGCCCAGCCCTCCCTGCGTGTAAATTGTCCCGGAGAATTCAAAATGTGAAGACACCTTCTCCATTATAATTTGGATAAAATTATAATTCAATTCGCTTTTCATCTTCATGGTTTTGTAGTTTTTGTAGTGGATATTATACTTAGGTACCCGTTGGAAGTGTATGGTTGGGAATTGAACTCTCGATATTTAAATGGCTAGATGTTCATTCTTTGGGCGTGTCCCTGTCACTTATGTGATCATTTGGCTCCACGCTCTCTGCAAACCGAGTTTGAGCTGTGCACGTGGTTTCTGGGCCCACATCCCACACTCCGTGACTGAACGCTGTTACCTCCTCAGGGTCAGAATGCACTTTCCAGCAGCTGGGCTCTCTGACAGGGGACAAGTTCGACAGCACAGGCTTGGGCCAGGGTGGGCAGCAGCACAGAAGGCTCTGGACATTTGTTCAGCTGGACATACATAAGCTGGACATTTGTTCTGCCTTTATACATCTGGCCATAAGTCACTTGTAGTTGACTGAGTTTTCTCATGTTTATTTTCCTCTTTTCTTTTCTGCTTTAGGCAAGAAGCTATTCAGAAGAAGTAAGTAACCCACCACAAGGGGAGTGGGTGGCCAGCGAGGCAGGCTGGAGGGAATCACACTGCTGGGCCAGGGTCAGTGCGCAGCTCTGGTCCACAGATGCCCTTAAATGGACTTCCGGTCTGGGATGGGTCATTCTGGATAGAAGCAGTACAGTATATTTCAAAGGCATGAACTGCTAGTGAAGGCTTTTGGAAAGTTACAGGGTGTAGAGACCAACCTTAAGGAAACTTTCTTAGCTCTGATTGGTGTGGCTCAGCGGGTGGGGTGTCACTCAGCAAAGTGAAGGGTCGTCAGTTTGGTTCCTGGATCCAACAGGTGGCACGTGCGAGGGGCCACCTGTTGATGTTTCTCTCCCTCTCTACCTCCCTCCTTTACCCTCTCTCTCTAGAAATATTATTTTTTAAAAAGAAAACTTTACAATGGTGATAATCATTGAGTAAATGTGCTAAAATTATTAAACAGCCTTATTATTATTATTGTTTTTTGAAAGAGAGAGGAGAAGGGAGGGAGAAAAACATTCATCTGTGAGAGAAACATCAATTGGTTGCTTCTCCTGTACCCCCAGCTGGGGGCCCTGGCCTGCAGTCCAGGCATGTGCCCTGACCCAGAATCTAACCAGCGACCTTTCGGTTTATGGGGTGATGCCCAACCCACTGAGCCACACCCCTCAGGGCCAGCCTTGTTTTTTTTTAATGGATTAAATCTATCCCTTGCAATACTGTTTACACTACTAATTTGGCTTTACAAACCTTTTTCTTTTTTTAAAGAAGATTTTATTTATGTTTAGAGTGAGGGGGAGGGAGGGAGAAAGAGAGGAAGAGAAGCATTAGTGTGTGATTGCCTGACATGCGCCCCCATCTGGGTACCTGGCCCGCAACCCAGGCATGTGCCCTGACCGGGAATCAAACCAGCGACCTTTCAATTCGCAGGCCAGTGCTCAATCCACTGAGCCACACCAGCCGGGGCACAAACTTTTTCTCGTAGTTTAAAAACTTCTGGGCCTCTAGTAGACCAATGTACATTTTGATTTAGCTTCAACAGTACTCTCACACTAAAGTGCAAATAATTTGCACAGGGATGTCTTTTTTATTTTTTAAACCTCACCTGAGATCATGCTTATTGATCTTAGAGAAGAAGGGAGGGAAGCGGAGAGGAAGAGAAACATCGATGTGAGAGAGAAACATCAATCTGTTACCTCTTCCACGTGCCCCAACCTGGGACCCAGCCCCCAACCTAGGTGTGTGCGCTGACCGAGAATCAAACCTGCAGTCTTGTGTCTAATTTCTAGTGTTGAGCAGTCCTCGGATCTGCAGGACCAGCTGAAGCATCTGTTGAAATAGAACAGCTTATAAGAAGGCTTTGCCTGATGCCGAGGAGGAAACACCGTTGTGCTGCGGGTTCGATTTTCTGTTTTCTTCTCCAAAAGCTAAGTTGGAAAAGGTCTGTGAAGATGCGGAGGTTCTCCTGGAAAGAAGCTAGGCGGCTGGATTTTGGAAGCACTTCTCAAATCGTACTCACCCATGCTCTTTATGAATTTTCAAGTTGCTCTGTTTTTTTTTTTTTTAAGATGCTCTATTAGTTTAATGTTAAAGCAAAATTAAAAGATGTCTTGATTTTTCCCAGAGAACTTTAATGTCAAAAGCCATATCATCTACATGTGATTCTTAAACAAATACCAGTAGTGTTTTAAATTCAGAAATACAGCTTCTGTTGTGAACACAGAATGATTAATATTCTTTTTAAAGAATTTTTTCCTTTAGGGGGTGGAAATGAAAGGGAAGTGGGGAGGGATGGGTGGGTGGGCTGAAATGGGAGCAAAAGACAGAAAACTGTACTTGAACAACAATTAAAATACAATTAAAAAAATTTTTTTTCTTTTAATCATAAATTCAGGAAATATTTTAATTTTCTGGCCAAAGAATGGTGATGGGTAATACTTGTTTTCTTTTCTAGTAATTCGGGAGATACTTATTTTATTCATTGTAGCAAATACCTAAATGAAAACTAGGCAAATCCTATCATATCTGGCCAGCTGCAAACTCCTGCCTTGACTTGCATTCCTAGATTTCTTTGTTGTGACTCTTGATTATGTGGCCTTGGGTTTATTTTGTAATGTTGCCAGTAATCAGCAGATTCACTTGTGCGGCATTGCCAGATGCCAAGGCAGTTGAGTTGCCGGGAGGGATTGCGGCGTGGGGAGCGCCTTGGGGAAAACCTTGTTCGCAGACCTTTACCTGTGGTCACTGACTTCATCTCGTTGTAAACGGCATTCCTGTTGTCCGCAGTTAAGTCTGAATATCTTTGCTTGAATTTGACATGGGATTCTTTCCTATCCACTTCAGTTCTTAATTTACGAAGGGACTGGGAGGAATCCGACATAAGAAAACGAAGTTTTCACTGGAAGGGGAAAAAACAAGTCCAATTTAATTCATATTATAGGTCATCAGATTGACTGATCACATCAGATTGCATTCACCCCTCATTGTACACGGCCATGTTAACTTAAGGGTAAAAAAACAAATGAGGTGTGAAGGAATTCACTTTTGCATTTATTCTATAAACTTTTATTATAATTATGAAATATAAACAAGCTCAATTTAACTTAAAAAGAAGGGTTGCAAACTTAGAGCAAATACCATATCAAGAGTACAACATTTGAAGCATCATCGAGGATATTACCATCACTGTTTCTATTCAACATTTTGTTGGCGGGTATGCCTAGGACAGAACATAAAAATAAGTGTAACTATGGCAATGAAGGGACAAAGTTATTACTATTATCAGACGGTAGGATTATCTACTTAGAAAATCTAAGGACTGATTTTTAAAAAAAGATCTCCAATTTAGAAAGCCAAAGTCCAACCATCTAAGTAGGTACCAAAGAAATACTTAAAATGAAAAATTAAAATAAATATGCTCTGTCATGCCGAAACAAATAGGAAGAAGCAGTGATTGCTTATATTATATCTGGTAAAATAAATTTCACAATCAAAATGTTAATGGTGAATAAGATTATTTAATGTAAAGATAAAATTTACATTAAATAATAAAAACCTAGCAGTACTGAATTTAGTCATTTTGAAGACCATAATGCCAAACTACATGAAAGAGAAGTACTCAGAAATGTGAGAACAGACTGAAATATAAACATAATTTGATAGTTTTTTAAGATTTTATTTTTTAGAGAGAGGGAAGAAAGGGAGAGAGGGGGAGAAACATCAATCAGTTGCTTCTCACATGCCCCCACCCAGGGACCTGGCCCAAACCCAGGGACCTGACCCAAACCCAGGGACCTGGCCCAAACCCAGGGATCTGGCGGACCTGGCTCCCACCCAGGGACCTGACCCAAACCCAGGGACCTGGCCCAAACCCAGGGATCTGGTCCAAACCCAGACTGGGAGTCAAACCAGTGACCTTTTGGTTCACAGGCCAGCACTCAGCGCACTGAGCCACACCAGCCAGTGTGACAGCTTGTTTCTCATAGAAATAGACAGGTTACATAGAATTAAATGGTGATCAGACACAATAGAAACAAAAACAACTTCTTTAAATAAATTTGTGTTGTACAGGATATGTTGGAGGGATAATATTTTTAAACTAATGAAAATTCTAATTCTATGCAAGAAAGTTTGATGATACCAAAGCATTTGTGTAAAGAATAAAAAAATGCTTTAAATCTCTGTGTTAGGGGTAAGGGTAGAAATAAATGTTGTTGTTGTTTTTTTAAAGGGTTTGTGGTTAGAATTTAGGAAGAAATCAAAATGGAATAAGAAAACCAAGCATGAATGACAACAATCTGAAAAACATATGAAACCATGAATTGGTTCTTATAGATAAAAATTGTCAGTTTAATAATAAAAACAAATTAATTTATAGTTGCATAGATGATATATAAAATAAATCAGATTTGGAAAGAGTTATCTGTCAGCTTGATGCTAAAAATTTGATTACTGGTATCAAAATATCTGGCTGTTATAAGAATATAATATTACAAAACTGACATTTAGAAGAGAATATGTCAAGACTAGCTAGGAGAATTAATCCACAGATTGTCAAAAATAACCAATTAAAATGTCATTTGCTTGTGATGGCTTTCCTGAGACTTTTCTCACCTGCCAAAGAAGATATTTCCATATACTCGTAAGGTGTAGAAAATGATAGTAAGATATCCAAGTTATTTGCTGACCTAATGTGGCTTTCGTTAAAAAAAATAAAAAGAGCCCTGGCTGGAGTAGTTCAGTGGATTGAGTGCGGGCCTGCGAACCAAAGCATGGCTGGTTTGATTCCCACTCAGGGCACATGCCTGGGTTGCAGGCCAGTTCCCAGTAGAGGACACACAAGAGGCACCCATACATTGATATTTCTCTCCCTCTCTCCTTCCCTTCACCTCTAAAGATAAATAAATAAAATCTTTAAAAAAAGAAACAATACAATTTCTGTAATATACACCAGAGGGTCATTTGAAAAAATTCAACTTACAGTTTTTTTTAATTACTATTTTTTAATTATTTTAAAAGATTTTATGTATTTACTTTTAGAGAGAGGGGAAGGAAGAGAGACTGAGAAGAAGAGAAATATCAATGTGTGGTTGCTTCTTGCATACCCACTACTGAGGACCTTGCCTGCAAGCCAGGCACATGCCCTGACCGGGAATCGAACTGGCAACCTTTAGCTTCACAGGTCAGCACTCAATCCACTGAACCACACCAGTCAGAGCTTAATTTCTATTTCTTGTTAAAATAAAAAAAAACTTTCTAAAAGAGTATGTTTTGAAATCTAAGAACCAACATATAATATTTGGTGAAGACAAGAGAATCATAGAAGCCCAGCATATTAGAGTGGTATGAGGCCTCAAAAGGTGAATAAATTCTGGCCCCATGTTTTACAGATGAAAACTAAAGCCAGGAAGATGAAATGACTTACTGAAGGTCGCCGAGCTTAAGTAGGTCTTTTGACTACTAGTCTAGCTCTCGGTTTTGTTACTTTCCTTATAAATAGAAACAAGGGTTGCTGCCTATTATTTCTAGTATCTAACATTAATATGAGGGAAGGGACGTTGGAAGTAATTGAATCCAATCTGTTTGTCCCAGCTCTGCATCTCTGGCAAGTAGATATCTAGCTCCTGCTCGAATGCTTCCAGTGTTTGGGGAATCCTTTACTTAGGGATGCTGGCCATTTTGGAAAGCCTCATTTTTTAAAAAATATTTTATTTATTTATTTTTAGACAGAGGAGAAGAGAGGCAGAAAGAGAGGGAGAGAAACATTAATGTGTGGTTGCCTCTCATGGGCCCCTTACTGGGGAACTGGCCCACAACCCAGGCATGTGCCCTGACTGGGAATTGAACCTGAGATCCTTTGGTTCAGGCCAGCACTCAGCCCACTGAGCCACACCAGCCAGGGCTGAAAGCCCTACTTCTTGAATGATTTCTGTGTATAGAACCAGAAGCTGACTTTCTGAATGATCCTGTAATTGTCAGATGAGTGTATTCCAAGGCGGGATGTGTGGAGGTATGCACAAGGCCATCCTTGGAGGTGAAGCGAGAAAATATGAAAATTTCTGTGTACATTTCTTTTTTATCTTAAAAAAAGAAAATTAGCTTTTGCTAATATTTAAAATATGGCTTGACATAAGAGCTCAGATTTGGTCTATGGAGCATACTGATCTACACAGTGTACCTGTCACTTAGCAGGGGTGATATTAAACAACAACAAAAACTGTAGCCAAGGCACCGACCGGCCAGAATGACGGATGGTCACAAGGAGTGTGGTCCAGAATCAGCCCTGCACACTCGATCTTGAGGGAAAACTGGGAATGACTCAATCTGAACTGACAGTGATTCGCTTTATTGCATTTTATCTGTGTGTTGTTAAGTGGGTTTAAGGCTTATTAAATGACTCTTATGAATAACCGCTAGTTGGAGATAATACGATGAAGCAAGCACAAGTGGACAAGTGGAAACGACGGAGCCCTTTCCTAACGTCCCCCTACGCCGACCCTCCAAGACGATAAAGATGCCACTTTGACAAGGAGCGAGGAAGTGCTTTCCTAAAGGAACTAATTTTATGGGGAGAGTATTTCGTAAACTGATATTTAGAGAGTTATGTGACTGCAAAAAAAAGATATGTATAAAAAACTTTTTTATATACTTCACAGTTGGGAATATTCTTATTTATAAAAATATTTCAACAAGGATTGTTTCTGTGGGTTTAATTTGTTAAGAAAATAAAAACACAACTAGTCTATTCCAAAGTGTATTTGACATTACTCCTTCCTTCATATTACTGTTAAATACCTTCCTATTAATATTCAACAACAACTAACTGACATTAGGGAAGATTGTTATTGGTAGATGAAATTAAAAATGAGTGTAATTGGGCCCTGGCTGGGTAGGGTAGCTCAGCTGGTTAGAGCGTTGTCCCGATGCGTCAAGGACATGGGTTTGGTCCCTGGTTGGTCAGGGCACATACAAGAATCACCCAATAAATGCATAAGTAAGTGGAACAACAAATTGATGTTTCTTTCTCTCCCATCAATAAATTTAAAAAATTGAGTATAATTTATTAAATCTTCCATTTAGATAGTCTTTCACTTGGAATCCTGTATCTCCTTACTGTCCTAAAGAAAAGATATGCTTGTTACAACCACAGAAGGAAATAAGATACACAAATATACGTGTGGATGAAAAATAAATCAATGTAACTTTCTGTAAGATGAAATGATAATAATACCCAGTAGACCCACAACTGAATTGATGAAAAATTACTAGAGGTTAAGCATGAATGGAGCAAAGGTTGCTTTCCTAAATAAAATTCAAAATTGACTGAGAACCACTGTGTATGGTATTGATTCCATCTCTGCGACATTCTGAAAAAGGAGAGAGAACAGATCTGTGATGGTTTTGGGGGTGAACGAAAAAGGGGTTATGTGTTAAACCTGACAAGCTCAGGGGTGGGGGTGGGGAGCACGCACGGGGCCTGAGGAGCTCAGAGACTGAAGGAAACCACGGAGGGCTGGAGGGCAGGTGAGCAGAGATCCCTGGCCGGCCTGTCCAAGGAGGCTCTCACATTCCAGGCCCGTTGTAGCAAAGATTGGATGTTCGCCTTAGGCGAGCCCTGTCTATTCTTGTGTTTCTACCATAACATGCCTTTGAAATGTCAGAGTCATTTCTTTTTCTTTTTTGTTAAAATGTTTAAGGTGGTTTTATGTTATATGTATTTGGCCACAATTTATTTTTTGAAAAAGTATTTATTTATTTTAGAGAGAGGGGAAGGGAAGGAGGAAGAGAGGGAGAGTAATGTTGATGTGAGAGAGAAATGTGGACTGGTTGCCTCTCCTGTGCACCCTTTCTGGGGACCAGAAATGAAACCCAGGCATGTACCCTGACCCGAACCTGTGACCTTTCGCTTTGCAGGATGATCCCCAACCAACTGAGCCATACTGGTCAGGGTTGGAATAATTTTCTTTTCTTGAAAACACCACTGCAGGCACCGGAGCACAAGACCACCAGAACACGATACCACAGAACGCTTCATTGATACCACGTTCCCGGAGTACCATCTGTATGTACTGTAGATGCCAATGTCGAGTGTCCTGTCCCCACCAATGTACAACCAGTCTGTGTTGCTCCATTTGGGTCTTTATCCATTCTAGAGATTTCCCCACTTTGCTTTCCCCTGCCTCCTTAATCTATTGCCAGTGGATTTCGGGTACCTTTCTTACGTTCTCTCCTTTGATTCTAAATTCAGGAAAGGAACTCAAAACTGCCATTCTCAAGGGCATTTTCCCAGTCTGCTGAGATCTTGCTGGGGACATGCCTTCAAAAACTTGGCTCAGATAAACTCCTGTGAAACTTTTTATAGGTTTGGACATTCCTTCCCCAACAGAGAGGCTTTTAGTACAAAAAGGCAGGAAGAAGCATTTTTGGGCAAGAGCACTGTTTTAAGAATTCCACAGAAATGCACACTAGAGAAAGGTGAATTTCACCCCGGCCACTGTGGCTCGGCGGGTCGGTGTCTTCCCGCAAAGGGAAAGGCTCCGGCCCATCAGGGCACTCGCCTGGGCTGCGGGTTTGGTCCTCGGTCAGGTGGGAGGCAGCCAGTGATGTTTTTCTCTCTTGCATCGACATTTCTCTCCCTCTCTTTCATCCTCCTTTCCCCTCTCTCTAAGAATAAATAAATAAAATCTTTTTAAGAAGGTGAATTTTACCAAATGTAAATTATATCTCAATAAACCTGACTTTAAAAAATGGATTGAGAAAAGGCAAGTTCATTTCCCAAGTGGACAAAATTCATTGTATATGTGGGTGTTCGTTTAAATCAGAATACGAGATCTATAAGATGAAAATCACAATGAGCAATAAAGGGAGATAGTAATTAATAGTAATAGCCTCTTCCTGGTTGTAAAAACTAAAGATAGCCAAGACGGTGCTGGGCCCAGCAGGGCCAGCGCGTGGAGTAAGTTGGAGCTGGAGTGGAGAGCTGCAAGCAGTCCCTGGCAGGCAGCTGCCAGGGGCTGGGCACTGGCTTGGAAGCCCACCTGGCTTGGCCTGCCTATGCTGGGATGGATCTTGGGTGAGCTCAGTCTCTGGAGCTGGATTGGGTGGAGGCGGGGGACTGGAGTCCTGGAATCCGAGACCCAGGAGACAGTGTGTGTGGGGCTCCTTGCCTCCTGGCCCAGGCCCCCAGCTTTTTTCCCTGACCCCTCCCCCCAACCCCTGCCAATACTGGGACCTACCACCTACGTTTTAACCCCCTCATCTGTTCCAGCGCACCCTTTCCCCTAGGCTCCTGCTCACACCCTTTGCTTTCAGCCACCTTTTCTTCTAGGCGGTGTGCTCCCCTCTGCTGCTGCCAACATCTGGAAGGACTTGCAGGAGAAAGCGGTAAGGAATGGGCAAAGGTGTAGCCTAGGCTCGTGGGGAGCCCTAGGCCTGAGAAGGCCTGGCCCAAACCCCTGCTCCGAGGCCTGGGGCAGGGCAGAGTCTGGGCTTGGAGCTTTGCCTGGTGCAAAGGCTGGCCAGGCCAGGCCTGGCTGGGTTGGGGCAGGGGTGTCATGCAGACATCAGCTGCAGTATTTCCTCCTTCTCCCCAACTCACCCTGCCCTTGGGTCAGACCTACCACAGCCACAGGCAGGTGCTAGAGAAATCAGCGCACATCCAGACTAACACCTGTGTCGCTGCGGCCAGGTGGGCCCCCAAGCACTCTGGGGAAGATCTGCATAATGTACATGAAGAAGCAGCCTTGAGGTGGGATAGAGTGCCCTGTGCCACCCCCATGAAGACCCCAGATAACAGCTTTCTCAAAACACAGTAGTGCCAGTCACTAGGGAACTGAGCCATCTGCTCCGGTCCCTGCAGCACGCCTTGTCTGTCACAGGACTGACAGCCACAGCTCCGGTCATCTCACTGCTCTGTGTAAGAACCTCGGGGACTCCCCAGCCCCTCTTTACTCACAAGATACAGTCGCACTCCTTGGACCTGACACTCAAGACTGTCCAGCCCTGACTGGTGTGGCTCGGTTGGTTGGGCGTCATTGCACAAAGCCAAAGGTTGCAAGTTCGATTCCTGGTCAGGTCACACGCCTGGATTGTGGGTTTGTCCCTGGTTGGGATGCATGTGAGAGGCAACCGAATGCTGTTTCCCTCTCACACGGATGTCCCCCTCCCTCCCTTCCCCGTTCTCTAAAAACAAATAAATAACATCTTTAAAAAAAGGAAAAAGACTGTCCAGTAGTTTGGCTGTGCTCCTGAAGCGACCTTGGTCCCCGCTGATGCAGCATACTCCTGTCGCCAGACCTCTCCCTTCCTCCCGCTCGCAGAGCTGCCCGCGTGACTGCTGCCTGCCAGGGGGCAGTTACCCGAAATGCCCCCCTCTCCCTTCCACCTTCCAAGTCCTGCGCATCCAGTACTCCACTGATTCCCTGCCTACGGCGTGAAGCTTTCTCCAGTTCCCGAGCACGCTCACCCCCGCACCACCACGGCCCCCCCGCCCGTGCCTCTCCGTTCGTTGGTGCACAAGGGGGGCTCCTGTGGGGCCGCCCCAGTTAAGTGCACCCGGGGGACAGAAATCTGTCCTGCATTTTTCTCATGCCAGGGGACTGAAAGCAGCCGAGGCCGCCGTGTCCTCAGATGGCTCCTGTGAGAGTGGACATGTTCCTGGGATTGACAGAAGGTCAGGCGAGATAGTGACTTGGAGGGAAAAATTCTCAAATGCAGGCATTTAGAGAGAAAATTGTTTCTATGTGATTCTTCAAGGAGCATTTTTTCCCTGTAAGATTGTATTTACTTAGAGAGAGGGGGAGGGAAGGAGGGAGAGAGAGGGAGAACCATTGATGTGTGAGAGAAACATCAATCGTGTGCCTCTAGCACATGCCCCGATGGGGACTGACTTGCAACCCAGGCACGTGCCCAGGTGTGGGTCCTGGCCAGGAATCGAGCAAGCGTGTGCCGGGAACAGAACTTCTGCGTTCTGGGACAACGCCTGGCCAACGGAGGTGCACCAGCCTCTGCGCCGCTCGTGCTTTCTGCCCTGGAAGCTGAGCACTCGGACAACTGGGGGCTCCTCTGGCAGGACGCAGTCAGAGGTTCGAGCTGGTCTGCGAGGATCACGGCGGCCCAGTGGAGTTCGATCTTTTCTTTCCAGCTGTCGCCTGTCCTGCAAGATTTAGTTAATGAATGAAGAGCTCATTCGAGCCAACGCATGGACCCGGCAGGGACGCCCCGCCGAGTTGTCCGGGGCTGTAGTTATCCTGTGTGCCCGGAGGAACCTTGTGTCCTCATCGAAAGTAGCCTGGGGGAAGTAGATTCCATTAGTAATAGGAAATTTTTAGGGGCAAAAGTGGTGTGTTTTTTAAAGTGTTAATAATCAAATCTATATTTTTCTTTTCTTAGGTAGAAGTGGCTAAAAAGTATATTGAATATCACCTGGAAAGATACGGTTTCCTGGCACTAAGGTGGCTTTTATTCCTGGCCGCATGGAGCAGTTGGGAGAGTCTGGAGCCAAAAATGAGAGTTAGTGTGTTATGCAGGTGTCTGTCCTTACCGTTAAGAGTACAGCCCATTTCTTACTAAGCACGCAAATGTCACCACTGTTTGCTGGATCGACTGCCACTTAGGGTGATAAAGTAAACTTAGCATGACTTAAGGGAAGGAGCTGGTCTGGCCCAACAGAGAACTTATTTTGAACTTAAACCAGTGAGCCCGAAAGACCAGGGAGGCTACTGAGTTTGCTGATCTAATACACCGACCTGTTGTCTTTAATGTTATTTTTGTAGCAAATCAAAGGATTCTGTGCTGCTCTTTTTCCTTTGAGTCGTTGTCAAATCATGCCCAAGCGACACTCTCCATAAACTGCCTGGAGGAACGTGGCCTCTTTACATGTGGGGTAGGAAAGGTTGTGTGCAGGAGGCATCTGCTCCCAGGGCATTTCGTTGCATGAGCATCAAGGTACAGGCACGTAAGAAGCATGCCTGAAATTTTTCCCTGCACTCAAAACGTGTTAACACTTTGTTGTAATTCTATGCACTGTCCATCTCCCTTACCTTGGGAAAAAGTTGAGTGTGGGAAAGAGGAGGGAGGCAGGTAGCGACATTATTGTTGGAACTAGACCTCCGTACTGGTGAAATTAGCTGAATAAAATCTTAAAATTCCTGCTCAGTTACATGCCTGAGATATTAAGGATGACACTGTAAAAATGTGTTATTATAAAAGTACGTAACAGTGAGGCAGGAGATAGTCAGTCAGCAGTGAGGAAACTCCAGAGGGTCCCGGGCGCTAAGACAAAGGACATGGACACCGAGCAGAGACCCTGTTCTAAGACCACTTCCTCAGGAATGAGAAAGGTCAGGAAGCGCCTCAGGACTAGGACAGGGGACATTGATATCGGACAGAGATCCTGTTGTGATACCCCTTCTCCCTGCTTTCTGGAAAAGTGGTGAATCATGGTGAGTCAGGACTGCACCTACGCAGAGGATGCTACGTGACCCCTGCTTCATTATAATATCATTATAATAAATTAGCTTGGTGGACCCCTCTCCATAGGTAGGCAATCAAGAAAATCATGGAAGATTGCATGCACAGTAGCTTAAAAGTAACAAAACTACTGGTACATGTATAAGAAAAGCCCCCCAAAACCAGCCAGGGAATATCCTCCTTATAAGAATAGAGTCCCTCTGGCCGCTGAAGGTCAGTCTCTGCTCAGAGTTGCCCGCTCCCGTGTTCTGTGGAGTGTACTCTCGCTGAATAAAGCTGCTCTCTCTGCTGTAGACTCTGTATGTTCCGTTCAATTCATTGTTCGCAATCACCATGAATCTGGTTACCTGTGCTCACCTGTGACAACGGCATTACAAAAAGTTACATGATTTTTAAAGGAGGATAGTTTATGAATACTATTTACTTCTCTGTTAGTTACACAACAATCTGGGGCAGCATTTGGTTTAGATTAGTGCAAAATTTAGGCAATCTGGGTACCTTTATTTAGGAGAGAGACATTCCTGCAAAGCCATCTTATTCCCTGTCAGGCAGGGCACCGAAAAGGAAGTCTTGGCACTTGGCTACGGATTGTAACTAGGCAGGCAGCTGTTACTTGTCCGTGTGGGGGCTAAAAGAATGTTAATACTTTCCCTTCCGTCTTCTAAGTTCTTCCAGGCTGGGCTAGTAAATTGAGAAACCTGCGTCAGGAGGGAGACTTTAGGAAGCCGCCACAGCCTGATTTGAATTAAGTCTGGTGAACCAGGGGCTCGGGCAGCTGCCTCTTAGCTGGGTAGCCCTTCTGGCCTGCTGTTTCTGAGTTGTCTAGCGAGAAGTTTCCTGCGCTGTCTGTTCCTGGTAGGTTTTTCTATCTGAATCTCTTGCTGGAGTGGGGAAGGATCAAAATTTCCTTCTGAGTCTTTTTTCTTTTTCCATTTTTGAACTTATTTTTATTGTTGTTCAAGTAGAGTTGTCTCCATTTCCCCCCCACCCCTCCCCTCCACCAGAGTCTTTTTTTTTTAAATAAAGAGCTTAAAATCAAATCCCAAAATGACAGCTTCAGGATGGTAAAACTTAGGTCCTTTCATTTACAAAGTATCAGCTCAAGCACTTATCCACCCCACCACCTCCCACCGCCCTCATCGGGTTTTAAAATTGGTTTTATCCTGTCATTCCTTTTTTTGCTCTCTGGGACTAATGTAATCTCTAACCTTGTTTGGACTAACGCTATTTCAACCTGATGGGGAGCTATATTTCAGTGACGTCTCTGCTAGCCTTGAATTGCCAGACACAATCAGAAAACACACAAAGTTTTATGGGGATAGATGTCTTTTTTTTGTTTGTTTTTGTTTTAAGGTAACTACTTGTTCCTGTACACAGTGCCGTTCTGCTAATATCCAGATAAGGCTTTGTGATGTGGGAGCGCATGGAGGGTTAGGTC
>PVKM010037102.1:0-14569 GCA_004027735.1 Carollia perspicillata | reverse complement strand
CCCCCCCAACTCCCACAGTAAACGCCCCCCGTTGTCTGTGCCCATGAATCCTCTCTTCATGTTCCTTTGCTTGCCCCTTCCCCTTCTTTCTCCCATTATCCCCCTTCACTCTGGGTCATAATACACCCAGTAAAAACAGTGTGCTATTAGAAATAATAAGAGAATTCAGCAAAGTAACCAAAGATACTGTTCTTCCATTCTTTCATAGCACAGTACCAGGATTTTCAAAAACAAGACACCTGGCCAACCAAATCTAGCCACCTATCAAAAGACAATATTTGCCAGTATCCCTTATAGCTAAGTGTTGCCATGTTGCAGGCAATGGGTTAAAAGCACAATTGGTACATACATCCTTAAAAGAATGTGTGCCTCCTCCTCGTTCCTGCCACCTGAAATGACATATGGCTGGAGCTTCAGCAGTCATCTAGACTGAGACCAGGAGCCGACTTTGGGTATGGAAGCCACACATGGCAGAGCAGTCAGACAGAAGGCACCTTTTGTAGCAGCTCCAACCCTGAAGTGTCTATCTCCAATCTTCTCAGACTTCTTGGATAAATTTCTGTCTCACTTATGCTGCTGTTATTTTAGTTTGTGTCTCTCTGTGTGCCTTTGTTTTTACTTATAGCCAAACCTAATCTTAACTGCTATAATAAGAAACCTAAAATCAACTCAAGAAAACCAAAACTGTTCCTACACACTAGTACTAACTAGAAAATACAACAAAACTATAAAGTTAAGAATCACCCTAAGAAAGAATGCACAAAACCTTTATGGAAGAAAATGTGAATTCTATTAAAAGACTCCAAGGAAGACCTAAGTAGAGACATGTATAATACTTGTAGATAGGGTAATATAAAATTATTAAGCTCTCAATGATCTCAAATTTATTAATAAACTCAGTGTAAACCTTTCAAACTTGTAGCAGGATTTGAGGAATTTAAACATTCTGAAATGCATACACAAGACTAAATTCCATTATAATCTGGCCATTTTTTAAAAGAATATCAGAGGGAGGGAAAATTTACCTTCTCAGAGAAGTAAGTCATATTATAAACTACAGTAACGGACATGTGGAATAATAGAACAGAATAGGGAATCCAGATACAACCCATTTACCTATGAGAACTTGGTATGTGATAATGGTAACATCATATACAAATCCATAACAAAATCATTCTGAGATAGTCAACTTCGGCTTCAATAATAAAAAAAAATCCCCAAATATCAGTGCCTTATAGCAACCATTGTTTTTTCTCCTTCGTGGGTCTGTGCGTTAACTGAGATTCTGCTGATCTCACCTGGGCTTATCAAGACTTGGTTGGGTTTAGCCAAGTTCAGCTGGACTTGGCTTCAAGACACAGGTTAATTTCAGGTCTTCCTCACATGTTTCATTCTGGCAATGAAGGAAGCTGAAGAGGTGAAGCCAAATTACTCAAACACATGTAAGTCCACTGCTCCCACCAGATCTTCTAACATTCCATTAGCTAAATAAGTTACATGGCCAAGTCCAACTTCAATAGTGGAAGGTGCTACAAAATCACATAGCAAAGGGCCTAAGTATATAATCCTATAGCAGGAAAGATATGAAGCACTGGGCATGATAATCCAATCTAGCAGAGGTTTTGTTTCATAGATAATGTTGGGAAAATTGCTTCACTGTGGAGAAAAATAAAGTTGTATCCATATCTCATACCATATGCAAAAGTGAGCTCTCAATGAATTTTTAAAAACCTAAAAAGTGAAAGGGAAAACTACAAAGCCAATAGAAATTAAAAGTAGAATAGCTTCGGAATCTTAGCCTAGGGAGAAAGTCTTCTTAAATAAGATGCTGAAAACAAACTATAAAACCAAAAGAATGATAGATTTGACTACATTCAAACTGAAGTTTTCTGTTCAACAGAGAACATCATAGGCAAGTTAAGAGAAAATTGATAGATTGGGAGGTATTTCTAAAGGGTTAAACCAACAGGAGATTAACATCTACAGTGTTGTAGGAATTCCTGCAAATCACTGAGAAAAAAAACAGGGAACAATAGAAAAATAGTCAAAGGATGAACAGTTCAAATTTACAGAAGGGAAACCTGAGAGACTGATGAGTAGATAAAAGAGATATACAACATCACTTTTAATCAGCTAACTGCATAATAAAACAACAAGATACTTCTTTGCTTCATTAAATAGGCAAAACTGTGAAAGGTGGATAACACCCAGTGTTGGCTAGGCTGGGAAGAAGCCATTGTTGTTAGAACTTAAGTTCTGTTACAATCATTTTGGAGTTATCGTGTAATACTTAATGAAATGTGGCATGTGTTTTCCTGATGGCCCAGCAGTTCCACTCCTGGGAAGGTCCACCACTAAGAAACTCTTGCACCGGTCCAGAAGAGGACACAACTGAGAATATTCACCATAGCAGTATTTGAGGTAGCAATAGATTGTATGAGCGCTTAGTACACATCACCTCTAAAATGGTAAGTAAAACAGTGAAGGCTCTGGAATAACATGCAGCTGTTGGAAGTAATGCACTAAATGTACATCTTGCAACACAGATGAATCTTTTAAAGGTTTTGTAGGTGAAAAAAGGTAAGAAACAGAATGAGATCACGTAAGCCCCAGGCCTCGGGATGTCCTTCATTATAGAGTGCATCACTGTGTTTTTCATTTCGGCTCTTAGCTGTGGCACATAGAAGGAAAGATAAGGAGGGTGCTGTTACCACTCACTCCTCTCTCAGATATCGCCCTACAGTTTTCACATGCAGTTGTGGCGGGCTTTCATGTGGGCCTTCCTCCCACATCCCACACTGACTCCTTCTACAGGCCCTACGGTTTCCACCACCATGGCATCCCCTGTCACCTCCCTGCTCCCCATACATGTTTAGTACACATTTGTCTGGTTATAAGTTTACTATGCACCCTGGGTGGGAGATGAATGATGCCTCTTGAGAAGTGGGCCACAGTCAGAGATGTGAAATACAGTCTTGCAACTCACACCTGCCTAAGTCCCCATTTTCAAATGAGAAACACCCAAACAACTCCGGATTTTAGAAAGCTTTATTTCAGGACTGACCTAAAAATGTATTTGCTTATGTATTATATCTTTATATTCCTCCTACGGTGCTGTCAGTGCTAATAATAACCATAAAGATGGGATGACAGTAATTGTAATATTAGCTTTGTGTCAATAAGCAGTAGACACTGAGGCCTTTTAAAGTTGACTGAGAGGGATGAGATGAAAAAAATAATGAGTCGTAGAGATTTAGGTTAGATATCAGAAATAGATCCCTGAAATCAAGGTTGATAAACAAGTAAAGGACTTACCAGATTTGGGATAGATAGAGGAGTTCAAGGTTTTCTAACCTAAAGACAGGAATGAATGCGATGGCTCTTGAAATTTCTCCCAGCCCTGTCACGTTGTGAATCTCCCCGAGTAGGCATGTTAGAAACGCAATTGTTTCCCACAAATGGACACTGAAAATAGCCCTGCTTGGGTTATACTGCCTTAAAAGCCTGTCTCTACCCAAAGCTTTCCTTAATGGCTCATTACTAGCATATGAATTTCTGACCCTTCGTAATGGCTATGATTTCATGGCCCTCAAACTCCCATATGCAGGAGCTTGCCTGAGCCCAGGTAGGAGCTCTGCAGGGTAGCAAATGAGGCCCAGCTGCACATACCCCTTCCTGGGGGACTGAGGAACAGCTGCAGGCTTCTCTCCAAAAAGTGCTGGGCCCCTGATTTCTGCAAAAGCCAGAATGTGAGCCTGCAGAAATGATTGTTCTCAGGATAGCTTATCTTACGATTTCCCTTTAGGGTCTATAATGTTCATCACTAGCTCCAAACACTGGAGCATTAATGTTAGTTTTCATCTATTATATAACCCGAACCCTAAAAGGTCTAATGATTTATCCATCTGTAGTTTTTGTAACTCCTAGGAGCTGCATGATCCCATCTGTTGAACAATTACTTAGTGAGTTCTAGGCAGTCTTGGGAGATGTAATTGGAAAAGTAGATTGAACCCAGATTATAGAACCTTAAATGCCTAGTTAAGACTTTCAATTTATAGGATAAGGCAATAGGGAGCCTTTGAAGGTGTTTGAGAACTGCAATGGCATGATGAAAAAAATGTTTTAAATTTAATTGAGCAAACACTTATTGGGGGAAAGGACAAAGCTATTAAGTCCTATTACAGCAAAGCCTGTATGGTAAATATGAGGAAATTACCTGCCTTCAAAGAATGTATAGTTGCTAGGTATTGTTCTGTGTCTGTTTTTAATATAGGGGGTAGTATTTACAGATATTAGCCATGACGTAGTTTCCCTGTATTTCTTATGCCCCAGTCCATTCCCTCAGGGTATGTATATACACAGCAGAGATTCGGAAAGAAAGAAAGAACAACTCTTGACCTTCAGGTCTCAAAAGGACTCTAAGAACTCAAACTAGAGACACTAGTTCTAGAGAAAAGGCCTGAGTTTTCATAAGCTACAAGGCACCATTAAACCATAGATTTTGAAGCATAATTTGTGGGGCCCAGAAAAAAGTGCTCTTAAAGATACTAGAATGTAGATGACTTCTCTGTCTTCTATAGTCTTTCTCTCAACTTGTATTGGGTTTTTTTAAATTTGTTAATGTCATTTTTAAGCAGTCAAAAATTCAAATTATAAGCCTGAATATTATCGTTCATTTTTACATCATGCAATACCACTTTTAAATGCAAATATGAGAGCGTACAACTTCTAAGCAGAATTACTGAAATTATTTAATTCATATTTTGTAGCTTGGACATGCATTGTATTTTATTCTTACCCCAGCAGAACAGTGGAAATGCTACATAAAACTAACTCATTTGTTAGCCCTGGCTGGTGTAGCTCAGTGGATTGAGCATGGGCCTGCGAACCAAACAACTGTGGTCCGATTCCCAGTCAGGGCACATGCCTGGGTTGCAGGCCAGTTCCTGGCAGGGGACACATGAGAGGCAACCATACATTGACATTTCTCTCCCTCTCTCCTTCCCTTCCCCTCTAAATATAAATAAATAAAATCTTTTTAAAAATAAAATTAAAAAAAACTAACTCATTTGTTTTTCTGTTTCACCTCTTGATATTTGTATGAGGGGGTACCCCCCAAAAACTGCAGAATTATCTTCTGGAGAGTGGGCCACTAATAGCACAGGCTTTGCCTGCTAGGTGAGTGTTCTAGGAACCCATCGGTATCAGTGTACCAGCTGGCATTGTTGTGAGAAGCTGCATTTGGCTTCAGTGAATTTTTTCTTGAAGACTCTTTCAATGCCCAACTGCCCATGTCATGCTGCGAGTTCAGCAGTTTTTGACCAAAAACAGCAGGACCCCCATGCCCCACTCTCCCTATTTACCCCATCTCACCCAGAGCAACCTCTGTTGGTTTCCTAGGATGAAGAAAGTCCTCAAAGGGAAATGTTTTGCCAATGTGAAAGAAGTGAGACAAAAAAAACAGCAGAAGCAGCGAAAGTATCAAAATCAATGAGATCAAAAACTGTTTTGAGCAGTGGGGGAAAAAAATGTCTGGATAGCTGTATTGCATCAGATGGAGAGTACTTTAAAGGTGACTGAAGTTTAAACATGTAAGAATAAGTACACATTTTTTACAAATAAATCCTGGGGTTGTTTTCGTGTTCCCCCCACACATTCTATCAACACTCTACTTTCACCCCACTGATGAATAAGGAAGGACTGAAGGGTAAGGAACTACGGGGTGCCCTGTACTTCTCTTCCCGACCATGTCTTCATTTTCAGCATGTGTGTTTGGCTAATACAGGGAAGTACCAAAAGAGAGAAAGAATATGATAAGCCTCCTTGGCTGTCCATGTTTATAGAATGCCATTGCCCTTTTTCTGCGTTCAAACAAGTCCTGGTTTGAAGGAAAGCATAACCCCTCAGGGCCGTCAACACTGCCAATTACACAATCAAAGATGAAACACACTTACATCTTGCTGAACTCAGGAGACTGTGAGGCAACAAGGATTCTGGGCTTGTGGGGCGGCAAGAACAGCAGAGACACAGTGCGTGCATATCCCTCTGCTCATGCTCTATTGTCCCATTGGATTTTACATATAAAACATGGATTCGAGAATAAAATCAAGATCTGAAACAGCATAGCAGCAGAGTGCCCTTCCAGCTGCAGGTGCTGTGCAACTGCGCCGATGATGCTGTTTGAAATACGGATGAAGGGCCAGGATGCCCTGCTGCAGATGAGTTCATGATGCTCTAAACCGAGGGAGGGGGAGAGAGCCGGAACTCTCAATATGAATGTATCTCCGAGAAAAGGGGTTGTGTCCTGCTCTTCTGCCCACTCTTCCATCTCCCCACCAGGCCACGGCCCAGAAATCACTGGGAGGTGAGCAAATAAAACCAGTGAAGACCTGAACCTTGCTTCCAAGGCTTTGTGGCATCTGTTGAGACCTTGGAGAATGTAGAAAGTCACAAAGAAAAAAATGAAACGATCTATAATCTTGCTGTCCAGAGACAGCCACTATTAAAATTTTGGTCTATATGTGTACAAAATATATAAATGTATAAAACATTTCTCATGCCACCTAATATTCTTCTAGAAAATAGTTTTAAATATAACTTCCCATTTTAAGGTGAATATTTGGCAGGGTTTTGTATGATAAATTCTGGAGGGAAGAGTCTGTCAGCAGGGAGCCTGGGCAGGAAATAAATGCAAGAATTCAGGAGGGGATCTGGACTGGAGGTCTGCAATGGGGAAATCGAGGAGGGGACTGGATGAGGCTCAAAATAGAACGTTGAGTAAAAAAAGCAAGTCATCAAAGATTCCATCTATTTATAGTGCAAAAGGCAGAAAAAACTAAACACTATGTTATTCAGGAATACATCCATAACCATTACAACCATAAAGTAATATACAGTTCAGGAAGGTGGTGCCTGAGGAGAGGCCAGGGAGGTGAGGTGTTGAGAGATGGACACACAGGGGCTTCTAAGGGACTGGTGACGTTCTGTTTCTTAAGCTGGATTATAGACACTTGTGTGTTCAATTTATTATTTGTTAACATGTTAGACTTTGATTTTTTATATTCTTTTGTATGATATAATATAGGCTAGTATATCTTAGGCCAATTCCAAAAGATAATATTTTCCCCGGTCTCACTGTTCTGTATCCTGAGGCTTTGCCAGATAGGTTATGCTAACTGGGGCTCTTCCTCCCCACCCCCACGAACATCCCCAACCTTCCGACTTCTCCACTACTCACAGAATTTAATTTTGTTGTTCTTAAATAGGTGACTAGAGTATATTTATCTGAAAACGTCAGTTCTGAGCTGAGACCAGCAGCAATGCAAGCACACATCAGACTGCGAATACGCAGACACGTGAATATAGGCAGGTCTAATCGTGCATGGCCACAAGCTGGAAGAACTTTCTGCTCTGAAAGTGCCTGTCTGCCTTTGCAGCGGGTGCATATCATGCTTTTCCAGCTTCCGGGGCAGCCATCCCAAACCAAATCTAAGATGTTGAAGGGGAGAAGTAGCTGGCAAATGTCTCACAAGGCCCTCTTCATGTTACGGCAAGATTGTCAAGGACAAACAATGACACGGTGATCCCTCCTGCACTCCCGTTAGTCCGCATGCTGCAGAAGGTACTTTCGGCAGGTTCGCAGACACCATTTTTCATTCTAACACTGTATGCACACTATTACGTATCACTGACACCTAAACACCATGATCATTGTTCAGAGCAAAGCTAAGCTAGAGAGCAAAGTTAGCTTAATGCTTTTTTTTAATTGTATGAATAATAGCATAGCTGTGCTATACTATTACGAAAAGTGGTTCACTTCTCATGGAAATGGTTTATGAAAGTGGTTGCACAGAGACTTTTTGGTTCTTAAGAAAGTGGAACGTGGGCTGTAGGCAGTCCTATCCTACGACCCCAAACACAACTAGTGACCCAGGAGACTACTGTAAACCCGTTGTAATAGTAATTCTATTTTGAGTCCTTTTTATCTGCCAGACGCTGGCAAAGTGCTCTCCATACACAAGCCCATATAGATGTAAGCGCAACATTTCTGTTTGTTCAAAGATACCCTTCCTTCTTGTCTTCATTATCTCCTTCATCACGAGGCATTGGTTGGTGGGTCCTCAAAGGAAACCACCCTGGCAACATTAATCCCGCACCTATGCCTGCTGTTATACTGAAGAGTGACAACATAAACTTACATGAACTTACGAAAGAAATATCAACATCCCTTTACAGTAAGTGCACGCCTAAAGCTTACATAATGGTATATGTCAATTACATCTCAATAAAGCTGGAAGGAAAAAAATGCCTACATTGCAAATAAAAATATAAATAATTTGGCTCACTTCTGGTATAACCCCCATAGTGCACACCCCTTGTCTACCCCAATGCCTCTGGGTTTTGTTGGTTTTTTTTTTTTTTCACGTTGTAACGGAGATAGAAGTACTCCGTGCACACACTAGAACATTTTGAAATCTAAGACTTTGTTTTAGGTGATAAAATAGCACAAAATAAAATGGATGAATTATGTCTCTTTGCATAACTGTTTTATAATAGGTACTCAATAGACCTTTAACCCTTCTACTACTTCCATTCATGATACACCACAAGCACAGAGGAAAAAATCAACAACAGAGTGCCTTCTTTAAAATTCCTGGTAATAAAGTTCTAGCAACCTCTGGGCAAAGCATTTCTAGGATGTTTCGTGGATCAGGTAGAGAGAGATGAAAAGAAGGCTGAGGATAAAAGCTCAGCATAAGCTTTGTTCCGTCACAGTAAACTTCTCTAAAATGGCAACAATCCCCAATATAGAATTTCCACAAAATAAGGAGAGATATACCATGTATGGATAAATTCAGAAAGAAAAAAATAAAGGTATTTTTAATTTTAAAAAATGTTAACAGATGATGCGCACTCATGGAACAAAATTCAAAGATACAAAAGGATAGATAATAGAAAATAAGTTCTTTTCCTATCCTAGCCTCCTAGTTACCTCCCAAGAGGCAAACATTGTTACCAGTTTCAAAAATATTTCCACATATATTTGATACATCTAAATGTTAATACGTGCATGTATATTTTGATAATATAAATGTTTTATATTGTTCGTGCATCTTTCTTTTTTCACTGATAAAAGAAGTATCCGTATCTTACAGATACTTCCCCATCAGTACAAAGGTGGGCTGCTTTAATCACTTCAAGGCTGTGTAATACAACCATTTATCCTATACATGTACCATAACTGCAGGACATTTATCTTGTTTCTAACCTTTTGTTTGTACAAACACTGTGTATGTTGCATCTGATAAACTCCCAAGGGAGAAAACGCTGAGTTCCACGGCTTATGCATTTAAAAATGTGACGGCTATTGCCAAATTGTCTTTCATGGGGGTCCTAGCATCAAATGGGTATTTTATAATGCCCTATAATAATTGGTATTGTGACTGTTCTGTAACTTTATTAAGTACTTATGCAGTACTAGGCCACAGCACTCTCCACAACAAAATCATGTTATACTGCTGCTATTCCAAGACACCCCTCTCTCTACAGACTAGGTGTTAACAAGAACGGCACCTTGGATATTACTCTGCTTGCCTCTTGTGATCTCAGAGTTACCTGCCTCTTGACCCATCCGCGGTTTAGCTAGACTTCCAAAAACAGGCCTATACAAAATTCAGAGGATTTTCAGGGCAGTGAAAATACTTTCGATTATATTATAAGTATGAACATATATTATTAAACATTTATCCAAACCTACAGAACACTAAGAGTGACCCTTTAGGTAAACTGTAGACTTCAGGTGATTATGATGTATCAGTGTAGGCTCATCCTCTGTTGTTGTTGTTTTCTTTAAAGTACCATTTTTGGGGAATGGTGTTGATAATGGGGGAGGCTATGTGTGTGTTGGGGCAGAATGTGTATGGGAAATCTCTGTACCTCCCTCTCAAATTTGTTCTAAACTTAAAATTGCTCTAAAAAACAAAGTCTTTTTAAAAAGGCCCATAGCTACCTATACATATCCTCTTTTCTTACAAAATCTAAAGGGCAGAACTTCTTTGATTGACTCTGGAGTTCAGAAAGTGAAACTGAATGGAAATCAAGATGAAAAATAGTCATCAAGGCTTCCTCTTTAGCGTTGGCTGTAGCGCAAGCAACCAAATTATGCGAAATAAATTACAGTTTTTTAAAAATGCCCTGTTTTAATTACTGCAAATGCTAATGTCACTAGGTAAGAATTATTTCTAATCACCTATAATTACATGGCTACTGTACATCTAAAAACACAAAGTCAGTATCCAAAAGCCACAATTAAAAAAAAAAAAGCCTCGAGGCAAACTTTGCTTTTGTTTGAAATGTGCTATATTTTCCTTTTATATGCTCCCTCTCCCGAATAAACTGTACAATTAGAATGGCTGGTTTTTTAGCAAGATACAGAAAGCCAGCTAGAAACTTCCTTTCCCTGAATTCAGTGGGTCAGCGTCTTACCCAACTTGAGCAAATTCTTGGCGAATATTTCATGAACTCACAGGAGACGAATTTACTGGCTGTGTTTAGGAGATGTAAAATAAAGTCGTGTAGGTTTTTAAGCTTTAGAAAATTGGCGCACTCTTTGCGCCAGAGAGAGCTTACCAGAGCTGTTATGTATACAGTAGTCGGAATTATAAAGGAAGGCACAAAATAGAATTCTTCCTTATCATTGTGTTTAGGCTCTTCCATTCTAGGTAGGATTTTTCGCTCTAGGAGAGTGAGGGCAAGCTAGGTCTGTGGTCTGAGCAGTGTCTATAAATAGAAGGTGAAGTGTTCTAATACCGGGAGGGTGCGTCACGGTGTCCCTCCCCCCAGATGAAATCGCTGGCAGCCACGGGAGCCACAGCGAGTTACCCGGGCGTCCGCACCCTGCCCGGCCGGTGCCCCGCTCCCTCCTGAGAGCTGGAGACTTTCCGGAAGGACAGAGAATGGGGTGGGCGGAGGCTCCCCCAGTCCCCACACCAGCCCAGCCCCAGGTTGGATTAGACCCACTCCCCGGCACATGGTCACCAGCGGAGAGGTGGGGCGCCCTAGACTGAGGCCCCCCTGTTCGGGTGGTGGCCGAGCGCCACTGGCGCCACTGCTGTGTTCCAGGCCGCTTCCCCCACCCCACCCCACCCCGCCTCCGTGCGGGCAAAGGGAGAACAATAAACCGTGCGAGCCCGGCCCAACAGACAATGCGAGGGGAGTTCCGAGGGGGCTGCCCCCACGCCCAGCGCGCTCCCGCCAGCCGGCCCCCACGCGCCCAACAGGAGGCCACGTGGAAAGTGATTTAGGTCTGTCGAAACCCAAAATTTCGGTGTCTGTTCAAAGCCAGGAGAATTTTTTCTAGTCTGTATAGAACATCAGCGGTTGGTTAAAATGCACACAGACGGCATGTGTATTAGGGTTCTTCTCTATTTCGGATTTGAATCTCTAAGTCACTGTGGGATTTCCACAGGCCAGCCTTTTTGTAAACAGATTGTTCTGGGATTCCCCAGCCAGTCTCCTGTCTTACTCTGCCTGTTCTTCCAGTTCGACTCTGTCTAGTCCGGATCGAAACCTCTCTTCTCCTTCCTCCTCTTCCTTTTCTTCCTCCTCTTCTCCTTCTCCTTCTCTTCTTCCCTTTCTCCCTCTCTTCCACACACACAATTTTGTTCCCTTCGCGCCCTTTCTCTAATGTGTGTGTGTGTGCACCCACACATGTGTGCATGCATATCGTCCAGTTCTTTCTCCCTTCTGATTGGCACCTGCCTTGGGTCCCCATTCCCTTTCCTATGTGTCAAATTTATTTCAATCTCTCAGTTTGCTTCCTCTAATTCCTTCTTTCCTTTGTGTTTCTTTCACACCAACTACTTTTGTGTGATTTTTTTTCCTTCCCGTTGCCAGAAGTTCTGTCATCTTAAAGACTCAAGGGTTCCTGGAAAAAACCGAGAGAACTTCATTGCATTTTATCTCGGAGAACTGTCATACAGTTCCACATTCAGAGAGTCTGGGCTAGCGGGAAGTTTTATATTTATATATAGGTCAGGCCATTGAAGCTGAAGAAATCACAAAGCTCTAATGTCTTGGGTTCTGGGCTGTTTGCTTACAATAAAAAGGCATGTAGGAAAAGCAGGGGAGGGGGAGTATTTTCAAATTAGTTCTCTGAATATGGATTTTACACACATACACACTTACTTTAAAGCCAAATTTTGGTCACACAGTACTTGAAAGTCAGGACATGGGCATCTTTCATTCATTCATGAAGTGTCTTCTCCTTGATCATTGTTTTGCACTTGCTCCCCTCTGTGGAATGAATCTAACCACTTGCCTCTTTCCTCTGAATCTCGTCTGGAGTACAAAGTACAAAGCATAACCTTTTATCATCCACACAAATTAGAAATAACTCTTAGACTTGGGACCTAAAGAAAAGCCAGGCCAAAGAGGAAAAGAGAGAGAGAGAGAGAGAGAGAGAGAGAGAGAGAGAGAGAAGAAGAGAAAAAGAACCCAGGCAAAATAATGGTTAAAATCCTATGGTGGCTGAAACATTTGGAGGTGACACTGAATGGCTGTAGGTGGGGGTGGGGGTGGTAATCATTACACATTTCAAGGAGGCCTTTGCTTTGCCAGGGCTAATCCTCAGTTTGGGTGGGGCCTGAACATGGCATGAATCACATTTCTACGCAGGTGACATCAGAAATAAACTTGGTGCAGCCATGACAGAGAAAAAAAAAGCCCACATCCAGAGGACAGGAAGAGGCACCTGACTGAGGAGAGGGAAGTAGAGGGTAACCGGCAGGTTTGTCTTTTTCAGCAGCAGCTGTGGACTGAGGGGCCTCTCTCCATCCTGCCACCACTTCCGCCTGCCTGTCTGAGTTACCAAACCCACCTTCCTCCAGCCAGGGCCTAGGCTGAAGGTGGATCAAGAGCAAGCTGTAGGTCACGAGCAATTGTATTTGCATAATCTACCCTTACACCCTTCAAAACAGTATTAAGGATTTTGGGGCCCCAAAGTCAGGTCTAGCCACTGGGGTTAAGAATAAAAAATAATATCATCATTTACTGCAATTTATTTTATACTAGCATTATTAGCGTTAATATTGTATCTCATTTAATCTTCACAAGACTTTGAGGCAGATATTACTACCCTCATTTTACACATAAGAAAACCAAGACACAGAGTAGTGGCTAAGAGCTCATTTTCCTGAGGTCACAGGCTACTAGTGGTAGACCAGGATTCAAGGCCTAGTCTAGCTTCAAAGCATCGTTTATCAACAAGGGGAGGAGATAAAGGCTGTCCTCAGCTACGAGCACCTAGGAACTCATCCCGAGGTCAGAGAAGATTTGGAGTGTCTTTCCTTGTGTGCCACACAGGGGCCAGCCACAGGGTGCTGTCATGGGTATCTGCACAAGGTCACTATGACAGTCACCTTTGTCCCTTAGGAAATTGATTCTAGTTCTTCTAAGGCAAACGTGTCAACCTGAAAGAGCGAGGCTTCCTTGAGAGGACAAAAACACTCCACCTCAAACCTTGCCATCAAGGTTGGGGAAAAAAACCCCATCCACTGGGGACAGAAGAATTGGCTCTGCAGCAGCAAGAGGGCAGACGCATTACCAGCAACAGCGGCAGGAGCAGCCTCTGTCAGCCGTGATGAGGCAGGCCCAGGGCAGGAAGGACAGACAGCACAGGTGCAGTGGTGAGAGACAAGGGTCTAAGGCAGGAAGGCTGCAGTGAGAGGGGCCTTGATCAGAGACAGGATGGCAACAGAGAAGAGCCAGCTCTAGGTCAGCTGGCGTCAGAAGAGTCCTAGACACCAACAGGGCTTCGTGTGAGCAGCCACAGGCTGGAGGTGTTTGTCTAGGAGGGAGTGCTTCGCAGTATTGAAGAGCAAAGCCTCCGGAGCGAGACTTGCTGGGTTCAAAGCTTGCCTTCATCCCTTCCCAACACTATGACTCTGGACATGTCAATTAATTTTTCTGTGCCTCTGTTTTCTTCTCTGAAGACCGGGGAAGATAATAATGCTAATGATTCTCCCATAGGGCTGTTGCGAGGGTTAAATGAGAGAATGTATAGAAGGCACTTAGAACAATCCCTGTCATGGTGTAAGGCCTTTCACAGTGTGAGTTGTTATGCTATCATCCATCTTGACACAGGGTGAGCCCCTGGGACTGACAGGGACAGAAGGCAAGAGGGGGATTCCCACTTCAGACGTACATTCCCCAACAAGAAAATGAAGCAAAACCAGACAACAAAAAGACCGGTGCAGTTAGATCTCCAGCAAAAGACTGGAAAGAAGTTTAAGCATAGCATAAGACTCTTAATTCCATTCAACACCCCCTCTATCCTCCTGCCTTTTCTACTGAAAGAGTAGGAAATGATTCCACAGAATGAGTAGCAGTGTTGAGTGTGGGGGGGCTCTGCTCGCAGAGCCCACCCGGCTGTCACAGATGAAAATAATGCTACCAAGACATGATCTGCTTGGGGAAGAAAGGTAGTCAACCTCTCAAGGGAGAAAGACCAAGTGCCTTTACCTCAATGGTATTTATTAGCTTCACAACACACAGGAATATAGGTAAAGCT
>PVKM010037101.1:0-14591 GCA_004027735.1 Carollia perspicillata | reverse complement strand
CCTGCGAACCAAACAACCAACCAAGGTTGGATTCCCAGTCAGGGCACATGCCTGGGTTGCAGGCCAGTTCCCAGCAGGGGACGCACGAGAGGCAACCATACATTGATGTTTCCCTCCCTCTCTCCTTCCCTTTCCCTCTAAAGATAAATAAAGAAAAAGAAAAGGAAGCAGGAGCAATGTCCTCCACCGGAAACATAAACCCGCTATATATCCAGCAGGGGGCTGGCCCTAATGTGGAGGGGCTCCAGGAATGTGTTCCTCAGTGCATTCCTCTCTTACTAACATCAGCCTGTAAGATTTCTCTATAAAGCCTGTTCCTTGACCATGTGATTCTAATGTGATTCTATAGAATCCATCTTGAGCCCTGTTGTACAACTGAGACAGGTAAGAACCATTCTTAACTTTTGGATCCTCATCTGTAAAATAGGCATTATGCCAACTAAAATAATGAGCTAATAAGCGAGATAATGTGTTTAAGATGCTCAACATAAGGTCTCTTTTTATAAGGCTAATAGAAGAAAATTTAGTTATGGCTAAAATAATTAGAACAAAACAGCCCAAATTCCCCAATTAAATGATAATGCATCATTCTGACCTCAACAAAATCTAGAGAATTGAACAGAGCATGTGGGGTAAGGGTGCGACTGGGGAAAAAGGGGATGGAAAGGGTATTTACAAAAAGAGAGGAACTGGGTCATAGAGCAGTTGTGTTTTTATTTCTTTGAGGTAACTCCATACTGCTTTCCACAATGGCCACACTAATCTGCATTCCCACCAACAGTTCATGAGCACCCCCTTTTCTCCACATCCTCCCCAGTACCTGTTGTGTTTTGATTTATTGATGATAGCCATTCTAAGGATTCTACTTCTAGGAATTTATTCAAAGAAACCCAAAACACTAATTCAAAAAGAATATATGCACTTATATGTCCATTGCAGCATTATTTACATTAGCCAAAATTTGGAAGCAAATGAGTAGATTTACTGATGGGTTACATTTACCCAATGGAATATTGGGTAAAAAAAGCTGTGTTACATGTACACAGTGGAATACTACTCAGCCATAAAAAGAAGGAAATCTTACCATTTGCAACAGTGTGGATGGACCTGGAGAGTATTAATCTAAATGAGATAAGCCAGTCAGAGAAAAACAAACACTATATGGTTTCACTTACATGTGGAATCTAATGAACAAAATAAACTAACAAACAAAATAGAAACAGACTCCTAGATCCAGAGAACAGACTGACAGCTGTCAGAGGGAGGGGATAGTAGGGCTGGATGAGTAGTATGATTCAGTTGGTTGGGCTTTGTCCCATAAAGCAAAAGTTCACTGGTTCAATTCCTGGTCAGGACATATGCCTGGGCTGTGGGTTTGGTCTCTGGTTGGGGCACATGCTAGAGGCAACCCATCAGTGTTTCTCTGATCAGTGTTTGTTTCTCTCCCTCTCTTTCTCATTGCCTTCTTCTCTCTCTCTCTCTCTCTTTCCCCCCTCCCACTTCTTCCCATTGAGTCCCAAAGGCCTCTAGTTTATCACCCACCAAGCATAGTGACTGCTAAGGCCACTTTCCATGTCCTTGCGGTCAATATTAGGTGATGTGTGTTACAGGTGTTGAAAGGGGAGATGTCTATACCTAACTGATATTTAGGTCTTGAGAGAGAGAGAGACTGGACAGAAGCACATCTACTTCTGCAAATGTCTCCCACTAACAATTGTAGATTGCACTTTCACTTGTAATAATGAGTCAATAGCTACTTTCTTGATATTTGTGTATATACATACTACTTATGGATATGCCAATTATATGAATTGAAATTTTTCAATGATCATGGGTATATCTGTTGCTATAATAACTCTAAGAGGATGTATGTATCTATAACAATTGTTGGACTGATTAAAAACCATTTAGGGTGGGTGTTTTCATCTGTTTAACATGACATGGACAGAAAGCTGTGAGACAGGAGATTCTCTACAGAGCAGATTATTGTAAAGAAGGTTGTCCAAGGAAAACATAAAAGACAAGCTCTGACTATGTAAATAAAGCAGTCAAAGTAAAATCAATTTCTAGGCCTCAACTTCTGGTGTTGGAGCTGCTTCTGAATTTACTGTTGCTGCAGGTCTGGCCAGAAGAACCAAAACTTCAGATAGGAGTTGAGACAAATTGGAGCAATGAGACTGGACTTGGGCCCACTGAAATACCGCCCGTGTGTCTGGAGGGGCGACACTGAAAACTGACGGCGAGCAGGGGACTAAGCGTGGGGCAGATCAGCTTCTTCCAGAACAGGGTTGGCTGGGTAGGAAGAAGGGGCACTGAACCCCACAATACCCGCTGTAGGTTTGACAACTCACAGAATTCTGCTTACCTGTATTTTTCAGACTATAAGACACACTTTCCCTGCCCCACCCCAACTTTGGAAGGAATGATGATTGCTAATGCTGCTGCTGAGTTCTGTTTACATTTACATTGGTGAAACATTACATTATTTATGTTATTAAATATTTTCCCTATTTTCATCTAAAACCTAAGGTGTGTCTTATGGTCCGAAAAATACAATAATCAGAATTTAATCCTGCAGACTCCTGAGACCTGTCAGGCCTTTTAAATGAGAATGGAACCAAGAGTAGTGAAAATCTTTTTTTAAATCAACTGATACTTGGGTCCGAGTGTAAAGGAGTGTACAAAGCTTTTTCTCAATGGCGGTTGTCCAGTGGGATGGAGAGAAGGGCAGAGCTCTGGAATCCTGAGGCGGGGAGCAATAGGCTGGGCGGAGAGAGACCTGGGGGAGGGGGAAGACCATGTTGCCCAGCCCCAGGGTGGAGCAGGCTTTCCCTGGGGGCAGGACCTCCAGGAAGGAGCGGGAAGCCTAACAAACACTTTCCGAACAGCAGCCAGACCTCCTCTGCATCACTGAAATCACAAAACACACTCCTGACTACCAGAATTTTCATTTTTACGTAGCCATCATCGAAGCTCTGCTGTAACTGAGTTAAACTCTGAAATAATGACACACACGCAGACTGTAGAATGAGAAGGAAAAACAGTGGTGAGAAAATGCCTTACTGTTGAGTCCCAAAGTCCTCTAGTTTGTCACCCACGAAGCGTAGTGACGGCTAAGGCCACTCTCTCTGTCCTTGCTGTCAATGTAGAGAACAAAGAAAGCTGCATAGGAAATTAGTGTTAAGAAAATTAGCTTAGAAAAGCCAAAGACGCTAGCCATGCTAATCTTTAGGCTTGTGTTCCAGGAAGATTCGAGAGGCAGGGTAAACAGAGCTGACCTAGCAGATAGCCAACCGGACAGTTGCCCCAGCCTTCTGATCACGAGCCTCTCCGACCAATTGCTAAAAAGAGCACGAGCCTAGCATGGGTAGTCCAGCCAACCACAGGATTGTCCACGCGCTGAACATGCAGTCCGGCTGCCAATAGCTAACTGCCACATCTGCTTCTGTAATGAGCTTACTTGCTCGCTTCCATAAAAACCCTAGCTGTGAGCGTTAAGGGCGCGACTCTCATTTGCAGCTCTTAGGAGCACTGTGTCTCCAGACACGTTGGGAGAGTTCGCCCCTGCGCAGGTAAAGCTTTGGCCAATAAAACATCACGTTTGAATCCTGAAAGTTCCTGGACGTTTGTTTCTCGCGTCGGTGTATGCAACATCAACACTAGGTAACGTGTGTGACAGGTATTGAAAAGGGAGGTGTCTATCTTCAGGACAGAGCACTGCTCTCTGCTGGAAAGTGTGTTCAATATTCCACCCTGGGAAGACTGAACTCTTCCAGTAGCGTATCAGGGAAAAATACTCTCACTGCGCAGTAAAGTGATACTATTTCAGGGTCTCAAAGACCACACCCAACATTGCTTCTCCTACCTGCAGAACAGAGAGATTCACCCTGTTTATGCTGTTCAAATTGTGGGAGGGGGAACACTTGAGTTATCGGTCTTCCTCACCAAGGGAGAGTTCCTTACTAACTTTGAAATCTAGCTATTATTACTTTACCTGAGTTTTTCCTTCAGGAGCTGATTCCTATCAAATGTCAAATCCTAAAAAAGTAAAATAATCATCTTCCAAATGTCAATCTTGTAAAACAGATGTAAGATGAGAAAATTAGTAGGTCATACTTTATGGCTAAAATTCTTTTCACAGCTAATTCTTTTGTTTATCTGTCCTCATTAAATTATTTTAGCACAAAGAATGGTGTTTCCCTCTCCTGCTTGACCACTCTAACCCTCACAGAGAAGAGTTGGCTGGAAAAGTAAATAACTTAATAATTGTCTCGAAGTTCGCTAAGGTTAATTAGATACGCAAACCTCCCCTTAAGATGACAGTAGTTGTTTACTGGAATAACAAATGACAAGACAGGAAACCAAATTGTCAACACAGTAGTGCAAAGAAGCTGCTAATTTATAAGGAAGTTGGTGGATAATAGGAAGTGTTATATTAACATTATTCCTTTGTGATCCATTTTCAACCCCATCCTTTCATTAGCAATGCATATTTCTCTGATTTGAAAGTAATGAATGCCCCTTATGGGAAATCAAGGAACTAGAGAAAACACACAAAAACAATAATAATTAACAATAAAGCTGCCATATGCATTTAACCATGCATATGCATTTAATGCATCGCATTCTTCTTTCAGTTTTTGGGTATATATAAGTATGATGTATATGCTTTGCATTTTATACTTATAAGGATGTTCTATTTTATTGAATTATCACTTTAATGCCTATATTCAATTCTACATGATTGACATTTCTGTGTCCTTTTTTAACATAAAAAGCTTTAATAAAAATCTTTATGCACAGATACTCTTTAATTTCAGATTATTGTTACAGTAATATTCCTGGAAGCAATGTTTCCAAATCAAAGGGTAAGAAGAGATTAAATGACAAGTTATTTTCCAGAAAGTTTTCTTTCATTTATAACCTATTTAATCTTTTGCCAGCCACATAAAAGAGCACTCTCATCAATCCAAAATATTTCTCCTGAATGTATTTTCTAATTTAACAAGTGAAAAATGATGTTTCAAACATTTCATCGATTACTTCAAAAGCTTAATAGATTTCATAAACAGTCAAGTGTAATTTATTTTGTGAATTGTTGGAATATGTTCTTTGTTGACTGATATTTTAGGATTTTGAGGGAGGTTGTTAAAAATATGTATGACCATTGTAAATGTTCAATATATTAATTTTTTCTCTTATATTTGAACTAAATATTTCTCCCAGCTATTTTTTCTTAACTTCATTCATAGTGTTTAACTTCTTATTTAGTTAAATCTATTTTTATTTCTCATATAATTCTTCCAGTTTTTTTAAGCTTACAAAAATCTCCCCCTTCTACAGATTACATATGTATTATCTACATTTTTAAAAAAATAATTGATTTATGCTTTTCCATTGCACATAATACCCTGATCTGATCCTACTGGAATTATATTGGTTTATGGTTTGAGGTGAGAGTTAAACTTGAGTTTTTTTTCAAATAGGAAAATGCATTATTTTCGCCACTAATTAGTGATACCACTTTCTCCCAGAAATTCAATTTAGTATATTCCAGGATTTACTTCTGAGTAAACCAGCTTGATTTTATTCTTAATATGTCTTACAGATTTTGTTTAAAACCTCCTTGCTTTTTAACTGTTATTGTTAAAATTAAATGGAGCTGAAACTTGTTAATGAAATTAGCTAACAAAATTTTCCACTACTGACCAGATATTATAAAAAACATTGAACCTGTCATGTCTAGTGGTGCATACATTTTTCCCAAGCTGGATAACTGAAATAGAGTGTAACCAAATGATTTGCGTGCAGCTATGATTAGACTTTCCAGTGCTGGAAGACACTTTTAATGGGAGCTATTCTCTATATTTATAGCAGTTTCATTTTTTTACTTCAGCTGTGTCTTACTCAGTTTCTTTTCTTTTTTTTTTTTTGCAATTGATTTGCAAAATATTCCATTAAATTGCCTCACAACTGCCATACCTATGGAAAATTCTGAGCATGACTTAAAGTGATTGAGAAAGCTCTAGAGTGCTGAAATATACCTAGTCTTATTTTAGATCTTTGTTTCTCGTCTGGGTTCTGCCTAGGCAAGCCTAGTTAGATTTAATGATGCTTTCGGGTATTTACAATTAAATTTTATTAGTCTGAATCCATCAGACCTATGACATATATTTGCCCTGTCAATGTCCATGCAACTCTTGTCAAGCTCCACAGTCCAGTCAGAGGCATTTAATCTGGCCAACCATAGTTTCTTGCCTGGATAATGTCACATATCTTGTAGGTATTGTATAAACTTAAGAATGGGGAAATAGAATTTGCATCGTCATGTCGAATATCGAACCCTAGCATCTGCCTGCCTCCTGGTTTTGCCTCAGTGGATCTCCTGTGGAAAATGTCATGGTTTTTAAAGCTTTGTCCCTGTTCCTACCAGGACTACCTGGATGGGGGGACTTTTCTGGGAGCAGGTGGAATGGGGCATGGAGGGGACGGATTGAGATGGCTACATTCAAAAACAACAACTTCTAGGCAAACTGCTATATCATGATCTATCAAAATACTAGATTAGTAGTACCTGAAAGTGTTTTTTAATTTTGTCTTTATCATTAATAGAATGAAGACAAATGATATCCACAGTGATATCTTTACAACTTTGGAAAAACCTACTTTGTGCTGAGAACTCTATTATTCACTGGAGACAAAGGGTTGGAAGGCGTACAAAGCCCCTGTCCCCTGCAGTCGTAGCCTGGTGAGCAGACGACTAGGAAACAGTGGAGGGCGGCGGGAGAGAAACAGGAATGCCAGGGAGCAGAGAGGCTGGATGCACAGGTCAGACTGTAGACATCTGGAAGAATTCCTGGACAATGTAACCTATGAACTGAATTTTAAAGGAAAAGAATTTCAATAAGATGAAATAGCACATCAGAAGGCTCAAAGCTGTGAGAAAATAGTCCATTTATGGCCCTGAAAGTATTCCGGCAAAGGTCTTAATCGGTCAGTGGCAAGTGATGAAAATGAAGGGCTTAACAGGCCCAAATGATTAAAGCTTTTATATGTCTCGTTAAAGATTTTGGATTCTACTCTAAGCCAATGGGGACATCCTGAAGGATTTTAAGGAGTCAAGCGGTGTGAGCAGATTTGCATTTTAGAAAACTTTCTGTGGTTGGAGCTGTAGGACTGCTGAAGGGTGGGGTTGGGGGCACACACTAGCGCGAAAAGAACAGAGGACTAGTCCTGCACTTCAGGAAAGAATTATGAAGGTCAACTCACTCTGAAGAAAGATATTGAAAAGCTAAAGGAAGCAAAATATGATTGCTGATTATACGGTTGAGGAGGCAGGGACAAGGCATGTCTAGGAGGTCCCAGGTTTCTAGCATTGGTCACCAGGTCAAATGTGATGACGTACACAAAAACAGGAAGGAACAGTGTAAGAGGAGATTTGATTGAAGGTAGATGCAATGAGCCTGAGCTACCCACTGAATGCAGGTCCACTTGCCACCTAGGGTGAGTTGAGTGAGGGGAGCAAGGTACTGGATTGGATGCAAATTTTAATGGGCAAACAACCTTCAGGAACCAGAATAAATACTACTTTAATGAAAAATGTTTTATAAATCAGAATTGAGGAGAAAAAAACAAGACCAAAATATCAAAATGTTAAATAAAGGCCACACCATGTTATCAGTTCACATTACAGCTAGTGGAAAATTCGAATGTCTATTCTGGTACATAATGTGGTGGTGATAGCTGGACACCCTTACGGCATGGAAACCCGTGCCTTAAACAACCCTCTGACTGAGAGATCAGATAGTATCAGTGAGGGAGGAGTTTTAAAAGAGTTTTTTTGTGTGTGTGTTTTGTTTGTGGTTTTTTTGTGTGGGTTTTTTCCCAGTTTTACTGAGGTATGATTGATAAGTGAAATTGTAAGATACAAGTATATAAATTGTACATCATTATGATTTGATATCCCTCTACACTGTGGAAGGACTCCTCCCATTTAGTTAATTAACACCCCAAAAATGCTTTTGTGTGTTTCTTTTTACTTTTCTTTTATCAGAAAAGAAAGTTGAGCGTGTTTATTTTCTGAGGTTAAACAGGGCTGGCTATGGAGGAAGGGTGTTGGGAGCAAGAAGTCAGAGACACTCAGGGGGAGAACGGGTGGAGGGAAGGAGGTGGGAGTGGGGACTGATGTACATAAATTACAGGTTCAGGGTAAATGTCGGAACAAGAGAGTTTCCATTCGGGAATTGAAAGTGAATGAAAATGCTTTGGTTGTCTGAATAATAACACATCAGCACATCTCTGCTCTGCAGGTCATTCCGTTTTTTCCTTTGAGATGTTGCGTATAACATTTACTAATGTCTCTGTGACTTTCTCTTCTTCTCCAAATCTAGAGGAATTAGCATGCAGTACTTATCTCCTATAATCCCCTTCTCTTACGCCTACCAATAAGCAGTTACTAATGGGAAGATTTAATAAGGCAAGAACAAAAAAGCATTAAAAGCACTGTTTGATGAAAGTAATAGAAGTGGTGCTTAGATGCTGCTCACATGGCTTCAGAGATGCTCCTCCCCCACCTTCAGGTGGAAATTAGACTCCAGGCTGCAATGGCTGCAACCCAAGTTCACTACAGTCTGTACCAGAGCAATTTTTCCAGAACACAGATCTCACAGGAATAAAATATCTACCAAAAAAAGGTGAAAAACAATGCAAGGAAATGCAATAAATGTTTGCTATTTGGGGAAGCAAGTTCTTCCTTTGTGCCCTGCTATTGTTGCTGCTAAGTTCCAGAGGTTTATACTAATGGAGTCGATTGCAGAACGGCCCCAGACGTGAGTGCAGAACTTCTCAAACATGCCAGCCGCCCAGGCTGCCAAATTAAAGGAGACTCCGAGGCTGGCACTTCCCGGGTCTTCTTTAATTAGGCAAGACTCCGGGGAAAATCTCACAGTTCATCTTAAGAGCTGTTTTTCTCCTACAGTGAAAGAAAGGGGAATTTTAAGAGTATATAGTACCTTGCTATTTGTTATAATTTTATTTAGAGGAGTCTACTAGGATTGAAATAAAATACAATTATATTCTCCCATTTAAGGAAAACTAAGCAAACAGAAATTTACAGAAAAGTTCATGTAAGAATGCTTACTTTGATAATATAATGTTTTTTCAATATTAAATTCATATTAAGATTATTTTTCAGTAGTATGCATGTCATAAAACACTCCAGGCATATCCAGTGTGGCATTTGCTACTCTAAACACATTCTATGGCTTTTAGCCTCTGGGATTGATTTGGGAGGGAGAGGGTCATGTTATTTCCTGTACCTGGAAAGTCTTAGACACATCTGTCTTTTGATACTTCCTCTCTCTGAGGCTATCTACTCTAAATCTTTCCTAATCAAGCTATTTTTATTATTAATTTAACAGAGAGTTGTGGACCGCTAATGAGTCAATGAATAAAACAACGAAGCAACAAATTAATCAATGTCGGCAGATTCTGTGAGCTATATATCCTCGTAACCCCAATAAAGCCTATTGCAGTGTTTGAAACATTTGCAGGTCAAATACTTACTAAATTATTAATTACATGCGTATGGCACAGATAGAAGTACATTTACATTTACTGCAAGTAATTCTCCCTAAATGATAATTTTAGCTTTTGAGAAGGAAAGGATATATTTCTAGTGTTCTGATCTTTAAAATTTAAAATTTCCATAGGCACTTTTTTCTGTAAAAGTAAATTAACTTTCTTTTGGAATATGGTGGGAGAAGCTAGTAGATAATGTCTGATGTCTGGTTCAGTAATAAGGCGGGTTGCTGTCCTCAAGGTTTAGCAATCACTAGAACCTGAGGGACTTTTATTTAATCTTAACCTTGCACCTGACTGCCAAGCAGAGCCAATCACTTAAATTTCAGGAAATTAATGGACTCATCTGTAACACAATTGTCATCAAAGACTAATGATAAAATGACTGGAAAGACAGTAGATTTAAAGATTCAACAATGCCATCAAAATTCATGGCAAAGCCATTTTCCATATTTCCCTCAATTGTAACTGTACTGCTTTTATGAGGATTGAATTCAATAAAAATAAGCTTATAAGAGCTCTGTAGTGCTACTTGCTATCTGCTGGATTGATGCCAAATGTAAATCCCCTTGCTTTCAAAAATGTAAAATATAAAGCCCTTTGAAAATTCATAATGTTTTCATTAGATGCCCAAGGATTGTGAGCTCGGATAGACAAAGCATACCCTCTATGATTTTGGTAAGACTGCTAAATAAAAAAGCAATCTATACATTTCTTTTTATCACTGTCTTCATCTTCTATTTCCTTTTTCATTTTTCTATTACATGTTGAATTTGATTTTTATGTTTCTGCATCTCTGCATTTTTCTACTCCTGAAGCAATTGGAAGGATTTTTGCAGGCTCCAGGGTGCCATTTCAGTGTCTGATGGGGTCCCTTTCCAGTGTGTGTCAAACAATTATTTACAGGCTCCAGATGAAGAGCCAGAGTGCCCTGGACATGCCCTAAGCCCACTGGAGGCTTGCCTGCCTGAGCTGGCGGCACCTCTCTGGCTGCAGTGCACAGTTTTCGGGGCAATGATAAACACTGGCTCAAAGGAGAGGGATGGAAAGTGTTTCCTAGTCACACAAGACCAGGGTCTATTGAACAACTGATTTTTTTCCTGGCACAATAACATCTGTTCAGGGTAAGCAAGCATTCCTGCACAAGGGGATAAAGGAGGCTCACTGAACTGGTGGAGGACCCACAATGAGACACAGGAGCATCAGAACCAGGGCACGCACTGTTCGAAGAGTTAATAGCATTGTTTTAAGCATCTGCTTAACTTTTAAACAGTCCTGGGTTATGTGGGATTTGATTATGTGGGAGGTTCATATAGAATAGACAGAACACCTAGAATTTCACAATTTCTAGACCACTAATGAACATAAAAAGCTGTTTTATGTGCCAGATTCTGAAGGAAACCATGCTGGACTTAAATGAATCAAGAATTCAACTTAATGAAAAGAAGGCTGAAGACTATAACAGAACTAAATACAGCATAACCCTACATTCTAGCAACTAATAATTGATTTTTAAGAAAAATCGTCTTTAAGAGAAAGCCAAGTAACCATTTTCTATATCTCAGTTTTAAATATTTTTAGCATTGTCTGATTTATGAGTTCACTTGGTTCTCTTAACAACCCTATAATACAATAGTTATCATCTACAGTATAGAGTTTAAACAGTTGAGAGAAATAAGTTTCCTAACTTGATAAAGGGTGGGAAAGAGTCTCTAGAACTCCAGTCCCGATTTAGTTCACCCTGCCCAAGGCCATCCTTGCATCAATTTGTTACCTCATTTGATGAAATTTCCATGTCTATTACATTTACTTTTAAGTTGTAGTCATTTGTGAAAGCAGCTAACTAAGCTCTCAGAAGCCTAAACACCAGTTTGGCAAATTTAAGTTTTTGACCAGTCATAAAACAGTAGAGGACATAATGTTATCTTTTCTCCAAGAGACTTTAAATGTTTATGTTCCTAAGTCAAAATTGCATCCTGACCTAAGAACAGTGAAATTTATTTCTATGCTATATTTCCCACAATATCTCATTATTTGGTCCCTTCCTCTCTTTCTCCCACCCCTCCCTCTGTCCTCCCTTGTAATAAACATGTGTATATAACTAGTAATTAGCAAGAAAAATGCACTGGGAAGTGTGCTAGGCTCTGCATTGCAAACGTTTGAAAGTACACTAAGATAAACAGGAAGCGATGAATGACTCCGTTGATCCCAGCTGCAGGCCTAGCGTGTTGGGTTTGGCTTCCCTGTATTGCAGCCACCCGCAATGCACACGTGTAGAAGCACAGTGGCTGTCAACTCACACTGCTCAGTCATTGATAGCTCTTACTTTAAGTTATGCTAGCAATTATATATATATAAGGTACTTATTAATCTTGTTCCAGATATGGAACGGACCTCAGAAACCTCTAGTGTCATTGTTCTCACATCTAACCATGCACTGGTTGTTTATATAGGGAATTATATATAAGGGATGGATTCTTGAGCTCCACCAAGAAAATCAGTATTTCCAGGAAGGATGTTAAATAAACAAAATGACACTGTGTTTCCAGTAAAATCTTTCAGTGATTGCTGAGTAGCCTTTTAAAATGGCATTGGAAAACCTTAGACTGTACCCTGCTTTTGATTTTTATTATTACAGGATTTCAAATCAAGTCCAAAGAGGCAGGTTTTGTGAGAAACTACTTAGTCATAGAATAGAACCTGAAATAGAACTAGAAAATCGCAGTCATAGCCCATGTAACCAAGACCCCTTCCCAGACACTGGAAGATGATGGAAGCGAACACAGCAGGCCACAGTAGAGAGGCTGGGCCCCTCCGAGGCAACCTAAGAGGATGAGTCCATCAGAGATTCTTGGTTATGATAACCGGGTGGCCTGTGTGCCCTGATTTGATCTGGACAGTCCCATTTCCCACCCCCTGCTCAGGATTACAGTGGTGTAACTCTGAAGCCAGCAGCTGAGGCAATGGCTTCTTGATCCTCCAGCTTCCTATCGGCACATCTGGTGGGCCAGCTTTTGGGTGATGTTTTTGGGGTCAGTCGTGTAAGCCCAACCTTCGGCTATTTCCAAGCCCTTCCAAAAGATTGTAAGCACTAATTTTAATAAAGTTCAAATCCTTTCTGCTAAAAATGGAGTGGTTTGGCTGTCCGTCAAAGAATGCTAAATGATAAAGACCTAAAGACTGAGGCCTGACTGGGGTGGCTCCGTTGATTGAACATCGTCCCACAGACCGCTTCAACTGTGGTCAGGGCACGTGTATGGGTTGCAGGTCAGGTCCCTGGTTGGGGGCACGTGAGAGGCAACCTATCGATGTTTTACTCTCTCCTTACACCCTCCCTTTCCCTCTCTCTAAAAATAAAGAAGCAAACAAACAAACAAATAAATAAATAAAATCTCTTCTTAAAAACCTAAAGATTGAAAAGAAGCCATGTAACAAGCCAGAAAAAGAAAAAAAATGTAGTCAGAGAAAACAGCAGGTGCAAAGGTGTGAGTTGGAAAACAGCATGGCTTGTTCGAGGAATACACAGGTGATGGTTGCTGGAGCCGAGTGAAAAAGTGGAACTGGGAAGGACAAGACATAGTGGAAGACAGATGCTAACTGGACATCCAAGGAACATTGTCCAGAAGAGGTTATAAATAAGAGTCTATAAAAGAACAGTTTTCCACAAGGAAAAAGAGACCTCAAAGAGACCTCATCTGAACCAGGTCAAATTGTTTTAGCACAAGAATCAGGAAAAATTCCTCTGAGTATAGTGCACCAAAGCACCTATTTTTTATCTTGGCTATTATCAAAGACTACTGGTAGTTCCACTGTGCTAACACTACAATCACAGCCCTTATGTTTTCCCCCAAATTCATGGAGACTTCCTCAGACCCAGTCAGATCTGGAACTCTCTCAACTAGCTACCACCACCAAGCGACTAAGTAAGACTGGCCATCTACAAGCCTCTTATTGTGTGTTTACTTCATACGTCCAACCCAAACCATAGTCCAAACCATAACTAGCAGTCTCCTCACCTTGCTGTACCTAGAGAAGCAGACTTGCTCTTCTTTATAAACACATTGACAACATCACTAAGATACCACGTACCACAATGCCAATCTTCTTGTTGGTGTGTTAACTTGCCAAGCCCACGCCACATGTAAGTTTAATCATCAGAATCATCGACATCATTGTGCTGGTGGTGGTTATTATGACTGCTATGTATTGAAAACTGGCTATTGTAAGTCATTCTTTGAACTTCGTCTCTACCTAAACATATCTGTGTGCCTGAAATCTTAACTGAGAGGATATACATGGGTATATGTATTGACCCACCTATCTGTATATTTATATGTACACGTATGAATATTTATGCATATGCCTAAATATATATATGTGTATGTATATTTATATGTTAAACTAACATTTTGTCATAAATCTGTTATTTCATTTTATATTCATTGAAACATGTAATACTTTAAAGTTTCACTATCTGAAAATATTGGAGAGCCTCAAAATATTTAAACATTCAACCTTTGAGATGACATTATTTACCATTAAAAATAAAAATACAGAAATATAAATAGTGTGGCATATTTACTAATAAATGACAGAAAATCAAGTAATCAAGAGAGTATTTTCTTCAGAAATTATCATTATATTTACTTCAAACTATTTATTATTTTACAGATTGGTTTATTAAAACCTAATGCACATAAAGAAGACCCACATAAATATTAAATATACTACAAGAAAATAAATTTTAGATAAGAGTCCCATTACTTTAAGATAAGAGAGAACACACAATTGCAAGGGCTGATACTAAGTTTAATGCCACTGACAGTATATTTAGTAGGAAGAAGATGTATGCAAATAATACCTGTATTTTCTCTTTGTTTAAATGTCCATATGAACCTGAGAGAAATTACCTATTACATTAGAAAAGTGTGTGAAGTAGGTGTTTTGGTCAGGGCTCCCCAGGGAAACAGAGCCAATGAGTTGTATATATTTGTATGAAGAGATTCCACATA